>DWNH01000597.1:0-14227 GCA_018249895.1 Tiana niger
TGGAAATAAGTTAAATTAAGTAAACAAAATCTGCCAATTCAAATGATATGCTACAAGAAAGCTCCGTACTGGCAACTGAATGTTTTGTAGATACCAGTTTGTTTTTGGGTCCCGTGCAATAGTTTCCGTCAGTTGCTGAGACCCTTATACTTACGCTATTGTTCATATTGGACCGTGAATGTACAAGATGTCCGCATGAAGGCACGGCAGCGGGCCACCCTCGCCCTACGGCCACGTCATGCAGCGGACGGCGTAGTGCGTGCTAACAACTTAATTCGCGTATTACGAGTGTTGGTGAAGCAAATTCGTGTCTGGTTTTTATGTTGAATGTCTTTTAGGCGTATGTAAATTTGGTTAAGACGATTTTATAAAATTGCTTCCAAATATGACTTTAATTATCTCTTTTTCATGAGATAGTAGTAGTATCCGTTTATCACCCTGTGGACGCGCTGGCCAACGGCTGGATGCTTTCCTAGTTGGATACTAGAGCATCATCATCATCAACCTGTCATTATCCCACTGCTGCACGAATCTTCTCTCGGGTGAGAAAGATTTAGTCCATAGTCACCACGCTAGCGGGGTAGTGGAATTCACATGCATTTGAGGACGTTATGGCTATGCAGGTTTCCGACCCAGAACCTTTCGAATAATGGACCGGCAAGGTAACCACAAAACCACACGGGCCGTCATACTGATGAAATTATAAGTAACCCACAGACTTTATAAGCCAAGTAAAGAAGATAAAAATCAACGTATATTTATAAACAACTGGCTATAAACTGAACGCTCCACCATCTCCCGCTTGCGCTGAAGTCGGTGACATAAAGTTAGAAATAAAACCAACAGTAAAAACAATTTAACTATGGCCACTAATTGATCCCCATTGCTGGGCGAGTCTCGAATAAAAGTTTACGGCCCACTATAGTTAAACGAATTAATACGCCTAATCAAAAACGCAAGCTATCAATATACGAGAGCATTTTAGCACGGACTCAATTGTATAGTGATTTTGTGTTGAAGGTTCCGTATACACGAACTACGTCACTGCACGGGTATACTTTAGTATTTTGATAGGTGGTAGGCTGCCGCCCGGGGAAGTACCACCGCCACACCCATATCTACCGTAAACCTATTTATTGTTTTTCGGAAAGAGGATGTGGATGCCGGAGTTCACTAAATACGAGGCGACCATCTTAGTCCTGAGAAGTAGCAATTTCAGGTAGGTCTAAGGTACTTCCTGAAGTTGCAAATGGATGTCCATGGGTTGCAGTGACCACTTACAACTAGGTGACCAGCACAGGTGATTTGCTACTTTTTATATTTATATTTCTAGCCCTTCACTGCTAAGATTGATAGCACTGAGCATTCCAAGGTATATCCATGTTCGTCGGCATACTTGGTTTGCAGTGCGGGGGTGCAGGCTGCATCTCGTGAGAGAGTCACCTCTCATACGAGCATGGATCATCATTTATGATGTGCTGGGGTGGAATCAGTCTGGATTTATTCTATATTTAGCTATATTTAGCAGGACGGCCGGCAGCAGCTTCTAAAGGATTTAGATACAAACCTATAATGTTTACATTAACATAAATAAATAAATAAATGTCATGTGCCACCAGTGGACATGACTGTAAAAAACAGGTTTATAGTGAAAATCAAATAATTGAATATGTATCTCATAAATAAATATTTTAAACAATTCTAAAAGCAAACAAAACATCCTTTATCTCTATTTAACGTAGGATTAACATAACCATAATCTAAACTCTATTATCATATTCGTGCTTCTATAAGGTAGTCCCTTTCGAAAAAAAATAAAACCATCAAAAAAGTTAGGTACAACTGAATCTGCGGAGTTTTGTTGCACATCTCCAGACTTGCCGGCTTGTTGAGAAGGTAGTAGGCCGCCGCCCGGGGACTTTTTTTTTATTTAATAAAAGTAGTAAACTAGCGTGCAGGCCACCTGGTTTTAAGTGGTCACTGCAACTCATAGACATCCACTTGCAACTTCAGCAGTACCTCAGTCCTGCCTGAGATAACAAATATATGCGTTGCAGTAAAAAAAGAACCTTCCGCTGTATACTTCCATATAAAAAAAGATATAAAAGATTGATGCTCTACAGACGCTCCTACGTTGTATCCTATATGTGAGAGCCACACTTCTGACGCAAAGGTAGTTCCTTCAATTGAAATGTTAAAAACTGTATTTAATTAATTTGGTTAAGATTTATTCTAAAGGCATCGTTTGCAAACTAAGTCTATTCAAGACAGTGTTTGATACCCCTTCTTAGTCTCGCTTCAAAAACTCTATCAGTAACAATAGATAATAGGTAGCGCGCAAGCGTTTGAAACGACATCACACTAGTATACGTTACTCCCGCAAAATAAATGTTTTTAGTAGTTATAAGTGTTGTGAACTCAATGTAAAGTGTGCCATTCGAAGCCTAAAACTACCAGTGACCTAGTGCGTGTAATAAAAACTCCATAAAACTAGTTATATAAATATAAACAAATAAAAACTCATCTAATTACTGTGAAATTAGTGACATAAAAACAGTGACCCAATGACTCATAAAACAGTGCTTGGACTCGAACATTACCATAAATGGGCATAAGAGCGCCGACGAACAACAAACAAATAATGTATTTCAAACCTATGAAGTGCTATAGACAAATTTCGTTCGAGTAGAATAAGCGGTTCGTGGTGTATTGGTTGAACAAGCACTAATTGTTCCACTGGACGTGATATCAAATCCGAATTTTAGAGTTTATTCCAAAATTTTTTTTAATTTTTTAATTTTTATTCTTTTCTTTTTTCTATAAAAGAATACAGTAATAAAGCATGGAATCTGAAAATATAACTTTCCGCAAACTTCGTCGAACAAACTCACTACACAATATATCACAATCGACATCAATGTTAAATGAGACTCTAATGAGCTTACCAAATACCTCACTAAACGAAAGTCATACTGTATTTGAGCTCACAGAGACCATCAAAAATTTAAACTTAGAATTGCAAAGTGCTCATCAAGAAATTGATAATTTAGTCAGTAAAAATGGTCAACTACAATCAGACTTAGAAAAGTGCCATAAAATTATTTCTACTTACAAAAAAGTACAATATAACAGCATTAAAGTAAATACGCCTGTATCCAAACGTAAAAAAAGGCAAAGCTCGTATTCTACCCCAAAACAATTGAATATTCAATCTGACAGACTGGAAGTAGAGGAACAAACTGAAGCTAACTTAGAAAAACCTAAGGCTACTGAACCAATCGTCAACCCGCCAGAAATCCAATTCCACAACCAACAGAAGAATAGCCAAGATAATAAAAACCATAAAGTTATTATAATAGCGGATCAAAAAGGTAGCGAAGTTCAAAAAAATTTACAATCTCTTCTCGGACATCGATATGAAGTGTTTTGCTTCAGTAAACCTGGCGCTAATATTAAAAACCTCGCGTCAACTTTATCGCAAGAAACAAAGACACTAAATGAGAAAGATTTTATTATATTAATTGGAGGAAAACATGATAGCAACCCCTATGAGTTGAAAATAAGTCTTCAAAACTGGATTCAACAACTTAGTAAGACTAATGTTCTGATATGTCAAACTCCGCACAATAAACACTTAAATGAAACAAAGCTCAATTACGAGATGAAGTATATTTGTAAGATGAATGCCAACTCCGTGTTTATTGATATGGGGTACGAGCAATACATTCCGAATAGCAGAAGCATTTCAAAACACATGAGTCAGTTTATACTAAGAGACATACTGCATCTACGATATAAAATCGACTACCAAACCTATACTAAGAAGCAAACTACAAATCTATTAAAAAAAAGAAACATAATGGAAAAAAACAAAATAACGTACTATTTTAAGAGGGTAGAAAACAAATCAAATAAATATAGTAACAAAAATGACGATAATACTTTTTTTCGTAACATCAGCTAAGAAGAGTTACTTATACTTACTACATCAAAACATTGCAAGTGTACTCGCGAAGCTAAACTACATTGAAATCGCTTTAATAGAGTTAGCAGCTGGCCATGAACAAGTTGATGTCCTTTGTTTAACAGAACACTTTGTAAAACAAGGAGACGAAGAAAATATTAACCTAACGGGCTACAGTCTAGCTTCTATTTACTCGAGACCCGAAAAAAGAGGAGGGACGTGTATATTGATTCGAAAAGGCTTGCAATTCGAAGAAATGGAAGAAATTAAAAGACTTTCCATCAACTGCACGTTCGAATGTTGTGCTGTGAAAATGCCTATGTTTAAAACAATTATTGTATGTGTATATAGAACTCCCCATGTAAATAATTTTGAAAGATTTATGGAACAATTCAAAACATTGTTAGATAAAATATGTCTTATTAGAACTCAAAAAGTAATTGTATGTGGGGACTTTAATGTAGATTTGCTAAAAAAAAGTAAACTATCAGTAGCATTTAAAAATATGTTATTATCGTACAATTTAAATATTGAAATAAAAGCAGTTACAAGAATTGAGAGCAATACTTGTTTAGATAATATTATACATAATAGTTATGGGTGTACATGTAGAATATTAAACCTGGGACTCTCTGATCATACAGCTCAGCTACTGAAATATCCCATTAAATATAGTGATAAAAATACTGATTATTGGTACATAGAAAGGAGAGATTATAGTGAGGACAATTTTCAAAAATTTAAGTACTATATAGAGAATATATATTTTCAGGATGTCTTTGAAACATCAGATGTAAATGACTCGTTCAATTTTTTCCATGATTTCATTGTGTTATTTCATAGATTATGTTTCCCAAAGAAACGAATTAAACTGTGTCATAAATCCAATAATAAATGGGTTACTAAAGGGATAAAGCAATCAACCAAGCGTAAGCGAGCTCTGTATTGGCAGAAATGTAAAAACAAAAATAATAAAACGAAAGCAAAGTCATACCACGAATACACACAGATACTTAAAAAAGTTATAAATGCCTCTCAAAGGCTATGTAATAATAAAATAATAAATGACTCAAATAATAAATGCAAAGCAACTTGGCAAGTAATAAATGACAAAAATTGTAAACAAAACAATCGTATAACAGCAATTAAAAATGACGACAAAATCTTGACAGATCCAACAGACATTTCTAATGAATTTAATAAATATTATATTGACATTGTAAAAAATAATCCAATTCACATTTTAAATTCAAATTCATCTAATCTATTGAATAATTTAATTTCATTTAATCACAAATCAATCTTTTTGACCCCAACTACACCCGTTGAAATTAATAAACATATTTGCTCGCTTAAAAATACAAATAGTGTAGGGAATGACGAAATTCCAACTAAAGTACTCAAAACTTGCTCTAAACATCTCTCGGTCGTATTGAGTTACATTATAAATTTATGTTTAAGCCAGGGTATATACCCAGAAAGACTAAAAACAACTGTGATAAAGCCGTTGTATAAAAAGGGTGATAAAACCTCGTGTGGAAATTACAGGCCAATAGCACTTATACCTGTAATTTCAAAAGTATTTGAAAAAGTTATCCATTACCGTTTATGTAGTTTTATTGAAAACTCAAACCTGTTAAAAGCAGAGCAGTACGGGTTCAGGAAAAACCGTTCTACAAACTTAGCCATTTTTGACCTAATGCGAAATATAGTAGATTGTCTAAATTGTAGAATTCCTATACTCTCTATTTTCATGGACATGTCAAAAGCTTTTGATTATGTATGTCATCAAAGGCTATTAAGCAAGCTCTACCAACAAGGCATACGAGGACAAGCTCACGATCTTCTTAAATCTTATCTTAGCAAACGGCAGCAATATACCGAAATTAATTATTTTGACGAAAATACTAAAACTGAGCTTCAAGCTCAGTCTATAATTCAAAGTATAGAGTGTGGAGTCCCTCAAGGTAGTATATTAGGCCCGCTTTTATTCATTCTTTATATAAATGATCTACCAGAAAGCACAGACCAAAGAATGGTTATGTTTGCGGACGACTCTACTCTAATTGTCAAAGATAACACAAATGAGCCATACGAATATGTAGTGAACCGTGCATTAAAACATAATATTGAATGGCTCCAAGAGAATAATCTCTTGATAAACTTAAGTAAAACAAAGTATATGCAATATCACTTTCACCAATCACAAGGTAAGCATTTAATAATAAAAAATAATCAACATATCATTGAACAGGTTCACGAGCACAAATTTCTAGGTTTAATACTAGATACTCACCTCAGTTGGAAACCACACATCCATTACTTATGTAACAAACTTAGCCGGTTCGTCTATGCACTACGAAAGCTTGCACAGCATTCATCAAAGCAGACAGCCATAGTAGCATACCATGGATTTGTGGAATCTAACCTACGGTACGGTATCATTTATTGGGGACAATCAGTGGATTATACTTTAGCATTTAAGATCCAGAAAAAATGTGTACGTGCAATATTTGGTGTAAATCAAAGACATAGCTGCAAACAACTATTTACTTACCTTAACATATTAACATTACCATCCCTTTATATTTTAGAAGTTTGTAAGTTTGTGAAGCACAATTTACATTTATTTGAAATAAGACAAACAAAACATTTAAGGAAAACTAAGAAAAAGTTTTATGTATTACCACATAACCGTGCCAAAACTAGTTTATTTAGTAAAAGTCTTTATTTCATGGGCCCTAAAATCTTTAATCATTTACCTGACGATATGAAGGAAATGAATATGACACAATTTAAAATTAAATTAAAATCAATGCTTATTAAAAAATGCTATTATAACATTGACGAATATTTCAATGATAAGGGTATTTGACATTTCCCATAATTTTATTTGATTCTCATTTTATTATATTATTCTATTAAATCTTAATCAATCTAATTTACCTGCATATTGTATTGGCCATTATTGTATTGAATATTATATTGTTATTATTGTTTAGTAAGTATGTTATGTTATGGTATTTTAGTAATTTAATGATGTTATAAAAACCTAATTGCACGCCTGAACAGGTAAATTACAGAGAACTGTTTCCCTTATTTTAATATATCTATTATACCTGTAATAATGCAATAAATAAATAAATAAATATGGTGTATAATTTAAACTTAATTAAAACCGCCGGTCATTAAAACTTTGTGAGAGTGATTTAATTTATTATTGGTGTATTGTTTCAAAACCCTAATCGTTTATTAACTACTATCGACCCGGCCCGGCTTCGCCCGGGTGCAATTTAGAAATTTGGATAAGGATTAATACTGCATAAGAGTAAATAACGTTGCAAGTTAAGCACATTTCATTCATTCACTATTTATGAACTGTCACGGCAATTCATTGGAATGTCAGTGGCGCCATTTGTCGAAAATTGGTCGTACCAACCATGGAATGCCGCATCTGGTTTATTTTTTTTATTGAGTAAAAGTAATAAACGAGCATGCAGGCCACCTGGTGTTAAGTGGTCACTGTAACCCATAAAGGTCCATATGCTACCTCAGGCAGTTTCTTAGTCCTACCTGAGATTTTAAATAGATGTGTTCCTACTGAAGACCAAGATGGTCCCTCGGATTTAGTGAACTCCGGCAACCACATACTTCATCTGAAACATATTAAATCTACCGTTATTGGGTGTTGCCGTGGAACTTCTCCGGGAGGCAAACCTACCCCTCTTAACTAAATTTGATTAACTAATGTCAAATTAATCTTACAGTATTGAATGGCGGCAAAGAATAAATAACACTTCGTCTTTATATAACGTAAATTTTATAAATTTAGCAAAAATATATTGCGTAAAAAAAAACTAATATTTCGCTTCCGTAAGTCTTATTTCACTTACCTAAACAGTACGAATATTAAATAGCTATCTAACTAAGATTATTTAGCTCTCCGTTATCCAAGTGGTCTGAACAATCCTCCACGGCAACAGTGGGCGTGGCGGCGGTACCTTATCGTTCCAACTGTTCCTTCTGTATTTCTAAAGAAGTAGTTACGAGCAGAGAGGCTTAGAGAAAAATCAGTGGCAGGCTAACACAGCAGTCTGTAGTACGATCCTCGCCTCGAGACAGCTCGGACGATTGCATGGCGTTGCACGCGCGACACCTATACTCTGAAGTCGAAGAAACACTTCGCTTGCGGTTCTGAATCTGTTTGTGTCGGACTGAGGTGAGTAACTAAAAATAATACCTATCAAACATATTTACATATTCATTTAGAATTAACAGATCTATTCTGCTGATTTTAATTGTTTATAAACTATATTTCTTTGTTTTTACTTCAGTTTATTTACTTTGTTAGTTATTTAAATTAATAACTTAGAGAAATACTTCAGGATTAAAATCACTTAATTGAATTTTAATCAACGCTATCTAAATATAAGATATTTAAAACATATTTTTACCTTGTATTCTTTCAATTCATAGACATTTTTAATGCGTTTCACTGGAATCGACAAACTTTATTGTACAATTGCATTTGATGACTGATTGTTTTTTCAAGGTAATTTATTTTTATTGTAATGCTTTAAGCATTGTCAGTAAACAGAACATTCATATAAAAATGTTGTAATCACTAGATTTTGTAGCCTAGTGGTGAAATTGCGGACTAGCATTTCGGGGTCCGCATGTACTCGTACCTCTATATTTTTATATTACCTATGTGCGTATTATAAATTAATTATTGCTTGCTCTTCGATGAAGAAAAACATCGTAAACAAAACCTACATAGGAGAGTTCTCCATAACATTCTCAAAAGTCAAGTGAAGTTCACCAACTCGCGCTTGACCAGCGTGGTGGATTATGACCTAAACCCCTGTCACCCTGCAGGAGACCGCTGCCCGGTATTGGGACAATGATGGATTGATGATGATTGACACATACCTATACAAATAACAAAATAAATAAATTATCATGGAAAAGTTTGCTTCCGTTCTGCTCTGTAAATATTAGTTTATAAAAAATCACAAATAAAAATAATGTTACACAATAGACAGAATAGTTGTAAGTATTATTTATAACAAATCGTAATAAGTGTTACGTGGCGTGGCCAGCGGAAACGCGTTTGTTATTAAATAATCTTTATACTTGTATAAATAATCTGATACTTAGAGTTACAATAAAATGGTAATTTTGTATTAAATTGAAATGATTTTAAGCGTGGACGCTTCAGACGCCAGTAACTTGATTGTAGATCAATAGTGCGACAGGAATTTTACATATCTTTTCGAAAAATATACTGAAAAATTATTCCTTAAAATATTAATGTCTAAAATTTTTAATTATCAATACATAGAGGCCTTCAAAGTACTTACAATATATTACCTATATCCGAAATATAATAGTAACACACTAATTATTGTAAGTATATTGCAAGGTGCAAGCAACAAGGTGCTAAGGTATGAATGAGAGATTATATGGAAAAATTTGCAATTTTTCCTTCGAAATTCGAAAAATTCTCAAAGTTTCCGCGTATACTGCCGAACAGCGAGTGGATTTCGATAAGCATATTTTTTAATTTTATAATTAATTAATTTAAAATATTCATGAGATAATCATCTAATAGACATACAAAAGTTTTACTATTCGGTTATTTTTCTAAACAATGAAAGAGCTTACGACAAACACGCAGACGAAGCCGCGGTTATCCGTTTCTAGCGATAATTCTTAATATTCTGTGCTATTTGTGTACAGCTAAGCAATAAAATATAAAACAAAGTGAG
Source organism: Tiana niger (assembly GCA_018249895.1). NCBI lineage: Eukaryota > Metazoa > Arthropoda > Insecta > Lepidoptera > Hesperiidae > Tiana > Tiana niger. The sequence continues at coordinate 9,736 of DWNH01000597.1, forward strand.
TAAATGTGACACTCGAGTTGAACAATTTATACTTTGCGCATGAATCAAATTTCATTGTTCGTTACGACTGACTACGCGTTACTCAAATAATATATATTCGACATTATTGTGTCCATTACTACACTTAAATTCGATTTAAAATATTAACCAAGAAAATATTATTAATGACTGTACAAAAAAAGATAATTTTTGAAATCATACAAATACGTGAAGTGAATTGAATTGTACCCCTTTTTAAAACTTGGCGTAGAAAGTTATCATTTCTTTTTCATAACTCATACAAGGCCATCTGATCCTAAATTAGGCAGAGCCTATGCTATGGTAACTAGACAATTGATAAACATAAATTTTTTTTGTAAATACATAACAAACAATACACCCAAACAGAACAAATATTCGTGCTCACAAACATTTGTTCTGGGTGGGGATTGAACCCACGACCTCCCGTTTAGCGGTCAGGTTCGCTAACCACTAGACCAAGGGGCCAGTCAAAGTGTTCTTTGTTGCTTTTTTATTACAGTGCTAATGAATTATAACCCAATTTCGACCAACAGGTGTCTAATACCTACTATCTGTTTTTAGCAAATTATACAACGCGGATTATTATATTCACATCCAACCTTTAAGATAAACGAAATATCTTTAGAGATCGTGTAATTACTTTCCGCAAATATTGTTATCTCCCCAATAAACAAAATGAGAACGCAGGCAACAGCCAGTAGTACATATATATATCTATAGTATACATATATATCGTATTCTACTTAAATATGGATGTTAATTTTAATATAACAATGTTAAATACGATACTTACACGACCCCTAAATATAATTAATCGTTTTTAAATATATTTTGTCGCGCATAGGCTCCGGGGCCGGTAACCGCGGCAGCTGCAGCAGTGCGCCCGCAGTGGGAGGGTCCACGGGCCTCGAGGTATCCCTCCCGACCCGGGCAGTCTCGGGTGAATGTAAATGTGGTTGTTGAGAACACTAGATATGGTTTTAAAAACTCTTACAGCTGGCTATCGCTATCTTTGTCGAACGAATAGTGTAGTGCGCTAACTAACTCTTTCACTCTAAACAATTTTTAAGAGCTAGCAACCCGTATTTGCGGCCACTATTACATAGTCAGAGGTAGTTTGTCCTGTCACGGAAAAAATAGTCTGTCTCCTTTTGTTTGGGAAAACATTATTTTTTATTACATGTTATGTTTTTAAGCAATGTTATGGACAAGCAGTCGCTTGTGGGACAGGGAGTAGGTACCAAGAACCGCTTTACCTAATAAAAGCGGGGTTCTGACTTTTAATTTTAAATTCAGGTAGACAGCCAGGGTTGCCAACTTTTTTGACAAAAAAAAGTATAAAATTGTTTGAATAGTATTAATAAAGTATTTGGAAGAAAAATAAAAGTTTATATACCTACATGTTTCCTTTAAAAGGTATTTTCGTACACTTTGTTAATATTTTTGAATATTTCAAAGTTTGCTTGACCAACAGAATTTGAGTTTATGTAATATATACAACCTTTTTCAATTATAATTATTGACGTATCATTTTAGTTCAGAAATTATTACTATTAATATTTTCATCATTAGTACGTTTTGTTTCACTTACAGATATATTAGGTAATAAATAGTTGAGTGTCCGTAACGAATGCTTCGTTTAACGCGTTATAGTAAAAGTTCGAAATAAAGTATTTTCACGTACTCTATTTTTATGCAAAAGTATAAAGTATATTTATCGAAAATAAAGTAGCACACGTTATTATGAAATGTGGTTGGCAACACGTGGATGTGGCTTTTTATCTAACGTCTGTTTTCTTATCATATAACTTACTAGTACTGGCTCAGGAGATTACGATGTAATCATACTTTGTTTCAATTGCACTTCAGTGCAAGTGTATCTCTTTACAACAACTTAATATAGGTTCTTGTCTATTTATATTTGTACGTAAATGATATTACATACAAATCTACGAGTTTAGCCTTTTTAATTCTAACATACGTAGGTACATCTTAGTGTTACAATTTAAGTGATTTTTGTATAAAAATTACATTGTAGGTATTTATTTACATTTTCTCATACTATCCATCATTTTGGACATCTAATTCATGATCACTTTTTTTGAATTCCCGCTAAGAAAATTGAAGTTTTTCAAATATACGGAAATTATTGCTTTCACCTCAATTTTCATCAGATCCACGAAATTTTTATGATTATTTTTAGGATGGTGTCTGTATGGCTGTATGTATGAATGTGTGTATCTTATCTGTATGTGTGTGTGTATGTTATAAATTTTGAACGGGTTGATATGGCGAATGATGATGATATTCATTAATTAATTTTGAATTTGAAAAACATGTATTAAATGTATGTAGATACTTTACAATGAAATAAAAGTCTTGAATCTATAATCTTATTCAAAAGTAATTGACTTACGCCCTCTTTCGGGTCCACTGTCCGTTCTGCTGGACCCTCGTTCATAGTATCCGTCATATGCCCACAATCAGTGTCGTTCTCTGATGATGAACTGTCATATACCTGAAGAATATCGACTAGTTTATATAAACACCACCTAACTTAATTATTACTCTAAGCTTAAATTCTTTAGCATCGTTGTGATTTGAAAGCCGATGAAATGAAAAAGCGACAGTAAAAAGAGACAGACACATAAATTCATAAGATTTAACGTGGGAGGAAATGAGATAGGAAGCAGTATACCTACAGTGTTTTTATATTCGTGGTTCTCTTTGTGCTCTGTTTCGTACCCCTCCACTGAGTAATTTGGGAAAAAGCATATTTAGGGAAAATTCAAAGGACCAGCCGAAAAATATGAAAAATCAAAACTTCTAGTCTTGTACGGTAACTGCCACTTTGGGCTTACTTTCATTACACGGCGGTCCTGCCCGTTGGTCAGATGTCTCATGCTTGCCTGTCATTCATCCCCACGGCGTAGGAAGTGCTATAATCAAATAAATTGGAAGTGATACGAAGTTCACCGGGTCATATGTAACAAAGCGGAGTCTTGCCTGCTTCGCAACGAAATTAGCCGTACAGGATTAAAATATCATACCGGTGTATTCTTCGGCATGTCTCGTTCTGGGCCCAAGCTGCCCCCAGGCTTTAGCACCGGATCGATGCAGAGCCGGTTGTCCTCGTTAGCGTTGAAGATGAAGAAGGAGGTGGCTTGCGGCGGCAGGCAGCGCAGCAGCACGTGGCTGGCGGCTACCAGCGCGCACACCAGCGCCGCAGTTACAGCTATTACTGGAGCATAGCTCAGCTTCTCCACGGGGAGGCCGCACACGGACTTGCGCTCGTCAAACCTACGTAATCACGGAACTCTTATCGGTAGCGGCTAGAATTTTGGGAATCATCGCTAATTGAAATTGTTTTTTCTCAAGTGTGCGGTGCAATCTCGCAAGACGCACCTTGCGAGATTGCACCAGGGCTTTAGATTGCACATGGTGCGGTTTTCTCGATCAGAATTATGAAAGTAGCCTTACTGCGAGTGATTTTACGTAAGATCTAGATATTTAGATCTTGTTTCGGACAGGTAACTCTACTATAGAGTTTTAATTCGCGTTCGAATCTCTTCCATCCTTCCGATTTTTTTAAATTTTATTTTTATTGAATAAAAGTAGCAAACGAGCGTGCAGGCCACCTGATGTTAAGTGGTCACTGCAATCCATGGACATCCACTTGCAACTTCAGGCAGTAGGTACCTTAGTCCTACCTGAAATAGCAAATAGATGCGTTGCTACTAAGTTAATCGCCTTGTATTTAGTGAACTCCAGCATCCACATCCTCTTTCCGAAACACAATAAATTGCTTTACGGTAGATATGGGTGTGGGGGTGGTACTTCCCCGGGCGGCCGCTTACCACCTATCAAAATCCGAATCTCTTCCTTCGTCCATCTCTAAACATATCGAAAGTCTATGTTATTAAACTTGCCTTAAGTAACCATCAAACCCCACTTCTCACAAAAATCACATATATTTAAATCACCACGCTCAGCGCTATGCTTTAAGTTAAATTTATTCATTCATTCACCACATAGGTTTCTTTTTACCCAACAAACAAAGCAAATTGAACGAAAACAGCATTGGATCTGACCGCGGTCCGACCACGCGAGATGGAAGGCCGCCAAGCGGTAAGGCCGCCACTAACAGCTTTTTTTAATAGAAAGGATGTAACAAACAAGTGGCTTTTGCAACTCACAGACAACCATACTCATCCTCAGACAAAACCGCAGTCTGCTTCTGTCACATAATAAATTGATTTACGGTAGAAACATGCGTTACCGTATTTTAAGGACTGATTATTTTAAAATAACGCAGGACGTTCCAACTGTTCCGATCGCAAATTGCAATCATTTTTTTTTATAACTTAAACCTAGCAAACAGACAGACGGGCCACGAGGAGTCGCCGATGCGTTGCCGGTCTTGGAGGAGTGCTCTCTTAGCGCCTTTCTTGAAGAACCCCATGTCATAGTC
>DWNH01000598.1:0-14214 GCA_018249895.1 Tiana niger
TATGTGCGTATTATACAATAATTATCTCTTGCTCTTCGGTGAAGGAAAACATCGTGATGAAACCTGCAGGCCTGAGAGTTTAAAAAAGAAGTCTCGGAAGGCATGTGACGTCCACCAACCCGCACTTGCCCAGCGTGGTGGACTGTGGCCTAAATCCTACTCATTCGAGAGGAGACCCATGCCCAGCAGTGGGACTATGATGGGTTGATGATGAATCACTGGCTCATGGCACACGAAAATTGTTGATTTGTTTTAATTTGATTTAATTTACTTTAAATATTTGTACACCGTACTTTCACTCCCGTTTCCAGAGGTCTCTCACTAGAAACGCAGCTGACGATAGGTTCCTGGTTGTGTTGGTGGGTGTCCCAGAACACCCCAGAACCGGAGTGGTGCTGGTCGCTCCTGTCCAAACTGTGTGTGCATCGGACGGAGTGGAACTTACCTCTGGATGCACCGCCACCTGATGACCCGAAGGATCTCTTCTCAACCACCTACGCTTTGCTGTCTAGCTCGTGGGGACATTGTATACCTTTAGTAAGTACGGCTATGACCTCCTTATAGAATGGACAGGAAATACTTTTTTAACTGATTAGCTATCCCCTTGTCTTATCGATTATTCATCGTGTTCTCTTCAAGGGGGTGTTATGCTGGATTCCAACTAGGTAAAACTTGAAATGTATTCCTTTCCACCTTTTTGCCATAGGTTAGATAGGCTCGAAAAGTCCTTTAATATGATCCACTTTATACTATGTGATGTAATTCATCAAGTGATTTCATCCTGCAGATTCCACTGTTTTTTTCACACTTTCTTGAAGTCTGAGAAAGTCAGGGAAGAATAAATCGTTACACTGTTTGCTCCAAACACTTCCTCAGTAAAGGTGGAACGGTTCTGACTGTTTTATATTTTTATTTACATAAATAAAAAACTAAATCAAAGTAAGATTTACTTATTAATAATTTTCTAAACAAATTAAATAGAACTTACTTTAAAATTAACATGTTTGGCTAGGGAATTTGGCAAAATGGTCAAACATTTTCAAATTTTAATTTCGTAGACATTACGAAATTTGCTCCCCAATTCTTCTAAAGCTCAATCGTTTGGTAGAGTTGAGTCTAGGGAAATGTGACAAAATGCTCAGTTTATTAAGGTCAATTGTACAACAATTAGTACATAGATAAAGATAAAGTCGGCGTGTGTGGTGCAGGCGTGCGGAGCGGGCGCGGAGGCGCTAGCGCGGGTGTGCGCGGCGCGGCCCGGCGCGGCGCTGCGGCCCGCCGCTGCGCTGCTACGCCTCATGGCCGCCTCGCCGGAGTCGCTCACGTACACACCCAAGTATGTTATTCTACTTTCTATTTTACTTTCACTGCACGCGAAAAATCGATTGATTATCGTAATTAATTTAAACACTCAACAAAATTTTATAGTCAACAAGTCTTAGTAGTCAGTGAGTCCTTCGAGATGGCTTTAGCTATGACATACCTCGCTGGTCAACCGCAGGACTTTAGTACATTCCTAAAATGCTGAGGAAGTGCCGGTATTCAAACCGACCTACGGAGGTGAGGTCAATGTGGGGGATCACCAAGGATCCTTAACCACTAGGCTATCACTGCCTAGTGTTCGGAACAAATATCTTCAATCGCAATTTGATTACGAACATCCGTGACTGAGCACAGTTTGTCAGTTCTGACATGATTAATAATACTATGACTCTGCAAAGGAACAACTAGTAGAAGCAAAATTCTTGAATCATGCTTGATATATTGCTGTCCGTATGCTTGTTCCATGCTACATCTCCCAACCACAAAATCTGGTCATCACTAATTTTATGGAGTGTCCTTGAATCAAACCCTTTCTTCAATGCAACACATTGTATGTGCTTAGAAATTTTGAGGGTTGCCCTCGACTTCCCTGGGATTCCATTATCAGATTCTCGTTTGGTGTCAATGGGACCATTTCAGGCGGGGAAATCGATGAACATACAAAAAAAATACATACAGTCGAACATAAAACCTTTTTTTGCAGTCGGTTAAAAAAGAATATTGAAATGAAATTGTTTGATTCATTACAAGGTATTTACATACATTTTTTTTAAACATCGGTTCGAAAAAACTCGGTACTCCTTTAAAATCAGTTATAATTACATTACACGCTCTACAACGCAGCTTTAGCTTGATTCGTAGTTGATTTAGATTCACGGAAGCCTTCACGTCCCTGTTGAACGCGGGCCCGTCGCTGGTGCAGCGCGCGCTGGGCCGCGGCGGCCTCTCCAGCGCCGACCACTTGCTGAGGCTGCTCCTCGAACAACTGGCTCTAAACAGGTATGTAGCTCTAAATATATCAACCCTCTTTCTGCTTTTATTGAACATTATGGGTCTACAAAAACAGTTCAAATCGGTGTAGAAGTCAATGAAATATTTGACACTCATCTACTTAGGTATATACCATCCTCGTAACAGTTCTTGTGCAATTTACTTCTTAACAATCGACAATCAAGAAGAATTTTTTTTGTGGAGTTGTAATTTTTTTATAGGCATTCAGAGTCGGCATCCAGCTTATTGTCTGCGTGGCTGCACGCACTGTGGAAACTACCTATCCCAGTGTCCAGTCGGGGCATACTGGACGCGGCGGTGCGAGCTAGCTTGCAGTGGGCCACGCTGGACGCGCATGTCACAGAGTTGTTACAGGTACTACTTATAATTATATATACATATATATATATTATTCGCCTTTGAATCTTTATACACTTAAAATAAGATTTAAGGCAATGTCCATCAATCTAGTTAATCGCCTTTATAGGAGGAGGTTCTATGTTCGGCTGTATATAATAATATTATACTTGTCTGCAATAAAGAATTATTATTGTATTATTTAAAAATATATTATTTAAAAAAATTATTTAATATTTACAATATTTTATAGGTGCACATTATTTATATTTGAAAATTTAATTTCTAATATTTGTAATTTTTTTTTATATGTGGTATCAGCCTGTAATGAATTAAATAAATAAAATCGATACAAATAAATATCTAATAAATTTAATACAATCTACATATAGATAAGATGAATGGAAAGCATTTCTCAAATTTCAGGATGAGAACAGCAAGGAGTACATAGCGGACGCAATTCGTAACTCACACATAGCGCCGCTACTGTGCGAGGCGCTGCTGCGGAACGCGCACGCGGTTGAGGTGCGCGCGCTGCAGCACGCGCGGCTGCTCGATGCGCTGTGGGCGCAGCAGCGCGCGGGCTCGCGGATACATGTCGATAACGCACTGAAGGTATGTTTCTACACTGACTTACCAGTTTGATCCGTCCGATTTGAGTCTGAAAATAACAGCGGACTAGCACAAGATTACACCTTGAACACACTAAAGGTTTCCTCATAATGTTTTCCTTTACCAAAGAGCAAACGATAATATCAAAAAATTAGAGGAGCGTGTGGTGATCAAACCTAGGCCCAACGTAATGGTTGGCCGAAATTAAACCATTAGGCTATCACGTCTCAAATGTCATATGTACCCTTAAAATAATTATAAATTTTGTAGCAAATCAACGCACACATAACAGCAGACGAGTTGGTCATCCACCGGACAGCTACTGCAGTGTTGACTGCTCCTTTCAATCACCCAGCGCACTTGACGCTGTGGAGACTATTCTTCCACATCTACCTGCAAAGACCTCCTTCGAGCCCGTGAGTATCTTACAATATTTTTTTTTTTTCATATTTGATATTCCTGAACATTTAGATGGTTGACTCATTTTTAAAAGTTACCGGAATCCGCCCCTCTAACCTAAACACGGTATAACCAACTCCTGTTTTAATTCCTGTTAAAATTCATGTTTCATTAATGAAATTATTACCACAAAAAATAATAATAAAATCACTTAAACTATAGTTTTATTATTAAACTTTTCGTGAGTGTCTTTACACATTTTTTATGAATATAAACGGTCGCGACGGAGACCAACGGCGACCTGACGACCGACGGGAGCTCTTGAAGAAGAATAGTTCGTATAGGTATAGTTCGTATAGGTTTGAAACTAGTCGGGCAATCTCGAAAAATATATGTGAGTTAAGCCGTTTATATTTATAAAAAATAAACTATAGTTGCTTACTGACCATACACTTAGGTTCCAACGGTTCAAGCAATGATTTGTATCCCTTTCACAACAGGCAAGAATCAACAGCACCCATTGGTCCCTTGTTCTTCAGCGGGCTCGTGAAGTCTCGGGTGCTATCGCAGCTCAAGAAACGTTTACAAGACACAGCCACATACCACCAGAAACAAACAGAGTTACTAAAGACTTCACCGAAGAACGACCCGCCACCCGAACGACCAGCGAGGCATAATAAAACGAGTCCTACGGTCGATAGTAGCATATTTCCTTCCTTATCAGTCCAGGATTTGATTGGTGAGAGACGGAATGAGTCCTTGTCTGAAGAAGATGACGTGACAGCGGCTAATGAAGATGTCCCGGGAGCTGCTAGAGAACAGAACTCACAGGATACCTTCAATATGACCTGTTACCACTCAGCTGCTGAAAAGTGAGTACAAATGCTATTACAGTATAATTAGATGAATAATTTCTTTCTTTAAAAAAAATCTTATTAGTTGTTTTATTACACTGCCATAAAGTTGTCCGCATAGTTTATTTTATTTATTCGTGTTATGCATAATTTACATATGTAAAGAGGTAACTTACATAATGTAGTATGTAAGTTTGAATGTAGGAGAAATAATAATAAATAAATAAATATGTTGGAACAACTCGCACGAGGTCATCTGATCCCAAATTAGGCATGAGCCTGTGCTATAGTAACCCGACGACTGTATAAACATACATACATATTTTTAAATACATACTTAAATAGATGATCACACAAACATTTGTACTAGGTGGTAATCGAACCCACGGCCAGTTTTAGCAGTCAGGTTCGCTAACCACTAGACCACGAATACAGTCAATTATAAAAACATTGTTTTAAATTCCCTATTTGTTACATCAAATAATACACATCTAGTTTTGCAATAAACTAAAAGAAATTATGTATGGTATTATTTTGATTTAAATCATCATATATTTTTTAATGGTTTAAGGTTAAATGTATCTTTGTTTATTATATAATTATAACGCGATTATATTTTTGCTTACAAATGTTTACGTTGTACAATTTTTGTAATATATTGTATATTTTTTGTTTGTGTAAACATATTTATTTTGAATGAATTAAATAAAGATCATTTAACATGTAGGCTAGCCCGCGTGTACGCGCGCTGGCTCGAGGAGGGCGAGGGCGTGCGCGCGGCGCCGCACCACGCCGACACGGCGAGGTTTATACCTGAACAGGTGAACTATCTGTATGCGGCCGCCCGGGGAGGTACCACCGCCACAAACAAATCTACCATAAAATTTATTGTGTTTTGATAAAAGAGTGTGGTTGGTGAAGTACATTAAATACGCGGCGACCATTAGTCATTATCTACGTTACGCATCTGTTTGCGATCTTGGTTATTGATAAGGTACTGCTTTAATTCGGATGCATGTCCCATTGGCCGTGGCTCAGGTGGTCCTCATGCTAGTTTGCTACTCAATTATTCAATTAAAAAAACAGGCTATCCAATATTAAATGGTCATTGCGTTTCAAATTCATTCAAAAACTACCTCAAGTAGCATCGTGCTACTTTGCGTATATAACGTGCTACTTGCATTTAATAGGTAGTAAGTAGGCTGCCGCTCGGGAAAGTACCACTGCCACACCCAGATTTACCGTGAAACAATTTATTGTGTTTCGAAAATAGCGTGTGGATGCCGGAGTTCACTACACCCATACACAACATATTCGTGTTCATCGCATAAACATTTGTTCTGGAGCACCCGTTTAACAGTCAGGTTCGCTAACCAATAGACCAAGAGGCCAATCAACTGTAACATACTTTGCGCAGATCTTTCTTCACGACTGGTCGATATAAAATGTAAATATTATTGCAGGCACTAGACACAGCCTGGCGAAGCTCTATTCCCAGCTTTACTCCAGCCTCCCCTGGTACTCCTGTCCCTGTTACTACACAACGCTTCGCAAGTGTGGACGCAACGCAATCGAACTACGAACACGCAGTGCAAACTCTGCTTAGCGTGAAGGATACGTCGCATCGTAGGTAATGGACATGTGAACATTTATATTTGTAATACTTTCAGTAAACAAGAGATTAAGGACGGTTATATAGACGGAAGACGTTATGTTTGCATTTTTGTAATTCACGGTTTTATAAAATAATGCGAAAACGTACTCGTGGTCCTGACAAAAAGGCACACAGAAAGAAACACCCTTCTATTAAAACTCCCTTAAAAAATTATAATTTAAAAGAACTAGTAGTTATAGTAGGTGGTAGGCTGCCGCCCGGGGAAGTACCACCGCCACACCCAAATCTATTGTAAAGCAATTTATTGTTTTTCTAAAAGAGTGCGTGGATGCCGGAGTTCACTAAATACGCATCTATTTGCGATTTCAGGCATAAGATCACTTAACACCAGGTGGCCTGCACGCTCGTTTGCTACTTTTATTCGATAAAAAAAAACACTTTCGTGGAAATATGAACTAAAAAACGTATTTCCAAGTGCATCTTTCATGTATTTTCATGTGCAGACAGCAATAGCATATTTGAATTGTAACATCAAATGTCTTATTATTTCGCAGGCCTCGAAAAACATTTACAAACTTACCGCTACGAGATGTTAATTTCAACGATTTCCGGTCCTTGTTGGGCGTCGTGGACAAACTATTGGCAGAAATTCAGGAGCTGGCAAAGTAATTATTCTGTGTATTTACGTTTTATTTAATACTGGCTTTCCCACGCGTGTTTCTCGATTTAGCTATGGCATTACCGAAGTAAAAATCATTCCATGTGTTAATCCAGTTAATGAACTATCTGTGTACCAAATTTCATTCAAATCGGTTCAGTTTGCCATTCTTTTATACAGCTTCAGCTCTGATAAAACATTCAACGTTGTAGAGATAACAGTCAACTTGGTGAACGTATTCAAATTGTTTTAAACTCCAGTAGGAGTTCATCAGAGCACTCATTATTGTATGGAATATCATTTCAAGAACGCTTAGTGTTCGGACGTAGCACGCGGTGGTTCACTTGCAAGTAGATGTCCATGGGTTGCAGTGACCACTTAACATCAGGTGGCATGCTCGCTCGTTTGAGAAGAACGCCGGATTGTGTTTAAGTGTTTATTGCGTTTAATTGTCGGTTTTATTATTTAATTGTCGGCCTTATTTTTTAACACAATGCAATAATAGCTTGACGTTAGGAATGCTTGCAGTTACCACAGTAGTACATCCCGGAGACCTCCAAAAGCGCTGAGGAAGGCAACTAAAGGGTTTTAGTGGGTAAAAATCCCAGATAGTCCGTGGTCGCTCTTATGGATGAGGGAGCCCTTTGAAGGTTTCCACATAACGATAAGGTGTTGTCACAGCGAGTGGCGTTCGGAGGTGCGCTACTTGGGCAAGCTGGACGCGCAGCTGTGGGAGCTGGTGCGCGCGCTGCGCGTGCGGCGCGCTCTGCCGCCGCTGCAGCGCCGCTGTGCGCGCGCCTGCGAGCCGCTCACCGTGCGGATACCGGTACACCACATATCACATTTTTTTATTGAATAAAAGTAGCAAACGAACATGCAGGTCATCTGGTGTTAGGTGATCACTGCAACTAATGGACATCCGCAACTTCAGGCGGTATCTTAGTCCTATCTGAGATTGCAAATAGACGCGTTTCTACTTCTTAGGACTAAGATTGTTTGAACTTAGTTTTCGTGGTAAATTTATTAGTTTACCGAGTTCCGTGCCGATTTAATTAAATATATGACAACGAATATATAACGCTAAAAAAATAGAATCCTTATACATACATATATAATTCATCCATAATTTCAGGAGGACGAGTGGTGTTTATCTACAGGTGCAGAGCAGGGAATCCAAGAAAATAGGTATTGCATATTAGTTTTTATACAAAATTTTCCTATAACGTCATGCATTTTAGAATAATATTATTATCATTAAGAAGAATTTAAGGGCAATTACAAATAAGCATTGAAGTTTCTGAATAGTAATTGTAATTTGTGATTGTAACTGTACAAAAGTAGTTTTAATCTAGTATAGTAAGTAGTGTATTGTTGCAGACGCAGCGCTCGTGCGTCGCTGCGGCGGCTGGCACGCGCGCGGCCCGACGCGGCGCGCGCCGCCGCCGCGCTGCACGCCATCGCCAGGTGAATACGGGTACTCTATACGCGCCTATAACGCTTAACACTCGTAGCAATTGTAAAGTTAATCTTCTAAACGATGAACAGGAAATCGCGCGGCGAGGCTGTTAGCGGCATGATTGGTGCAGCCCGTGGCGCCTCTAGTCTGGTGTCTCTGAAGCCGTTGTATCGCCCCTCAATACTATAAATATAGGACCGCACTCCGTAGCTCGCTCTTCTTCAAGGGACAGAGATGCGTATTCTACTTCTCGTTGCTACTTCTGAGGACTAAGATGGTCATCTTGTATTTAGTGAACTCCGGAATCCACACCCTCTTTCCGAAACACAATGGTGTATTAAATGGTCCGATTAAATTTGGTACACCGATAGATTCACAACCTGGATGCAGACAATACTTTTCAATTTGGTAAATGTCATGGTCAAACCGAATACCGGGCGAAATCGAAAGCTAGTCTTTGATATAATCAGAAATTTAGTACCGAATAATGACAAAATATGATTTGTTATTTAGCCGCGTCCGCAATGCAGAGGTCGCATTGCAGATACTGGAGCGAGCCGGCCGCATCGCCGACGACGTCGACTGCTGCGTCATCTCCAAGCAGGCGCTTACTGCTTTAGTCACTAGTCTTGCTGAGGTAAGTTTTTTTTATTGAATAAAAGTAGCAAACGAGGGTGCAAGCGACTTCTTTGGAAACACAATAAATTGCTTTACGGTAGATTTGGGCGTGTTGGTAGTACTTCCTCGGGTGGCGGGTAGGCCGTACTCATAAACATATCTATATGTATTTAGGGGTATAAATGAATGATGGCATTTCTAAAAGTAACCAGGCAACTGATAAACATGTGTATATAAATATTTTTTTGTAAATACATACTTATATATAGATAACAATACACAAAGACACAAAAGAAATATTCGTGCTCATCACACAAACATTTGTGCAGAACAATGCGGATCGAACCTACGACCTCCTGTTTAGCAGTTAGGCTCGTTACCCACTACACCAACAGGAGTTCTCTAGAGTTTCTTAAAGTTTTTTATGACCACAGATATGGGTATGCCACGATGGCGAGGCGTGCGCGGCGCTGGTGCGTAGGTGGGCCGCGGCGGGGAGCGGCGCGCGCGCTCTCTGCGGCGCGCTGGTGTGCCCGCGGCGCCTGCGCCCCGCCACCTGGCCCGCGCTCTACGCCGCGCTGCTCGCCTGCGCCCTGCCGCCGCACGCCGCTTTCAGCTACTTGTCCAAGGTAGAGGCTTTCAAGTATTACGTAAACAAGATTTAGATATAATAATTTTTAGCCCTCCCCCACTCCCTTGTCAGCATAAGTAAGCAAAATTTTTATCTGTGCGTAAGTAAGTCAGTAAGTAACTGTAATTCATATAATTTTTACAAATTTACTAATATTTCTACTCAATTTTGCAAACCTATATACATATAGGTACGAAAAGTCCTTAAATAATATTGCTGACGTTATTTCCAGTGATCACTTAACACAAGATGACCTTCATGCTCGTTTACTACTTTTATTGGAGAAATACTACGACGGTTTCTGTATTATCCAGTTCGAAATGAACCGGTGGTCGGAGAGCGCGGAGCCCTCTCAGCGGCTGGAGCTGCTCCACGCGCTCGTGGCCGCCGCACAGGCACACGCGCACAGCCCTACCGACCAGCATCAAGTTTTGTTAGAGGTATTCTTGTATTTGCTAACCTTACTAATAGCTTGACACTACCTGGTAATAGGTTACCTGTTTCGTGAATTCTAATGGTACAAAAACAATCACAGTTACATTTAGGCCGGGAGAGAAGTTTTGATTTATCATTTAAATTTCTGCCCCGTTGAGAATTGAACTTTTGAATGACACACCGACATGGTTATCCTTTCACCCCAAAGGGTCGTGATATGTATTGCCTTAAAATTCATAAATTACCCAATGATGTGGCACTCTTTATATAATTTTGCAGTTTATGCTTCTGCCTCTTACAATATTTTATGTTGACCTTGAATACTTCCAAACCAAAATTATCAAGTATAACTGTACCAACCCGCACTTGGCCAGTGTGGTTGACTGTGGCCTAAATCCTTCTCATTCGAGAGAACACCTGTGCCCAGCAGTGGGACAATGAAGGGTCGATGATGATGATGATGATATAAAAAAACCAGTAAGAAGAATTGAAGTAAACTACGAAATGTTTAAGTCTATTTATGTCTTGCTAATTAAAAAAAACCAATGCAAGATTTTCAATCTTTACATAGTATAAAATGAAGTCGCTTTTGCTGTCTGTATGCTTAGATCTTTTAAACTACTCAACGGATTTTAATGCAGTTTTCAGCAATAGATAAAGTGATTGTAGAGGAAGGTTTATATGTATGTATAACACACTAGATGGTATAGTAATATACAAAGTATAAATTGTTTATCGTGTGGTGTTCAGTTGCTAGGCGTCCACGCAACGGCGGTGGTAACGCCCGTAGAGCTGTACGAGTTCGCGTGCGCGTGCGCTCGGGCGAGCGTCGCGCGCCGCCTGCCGCCCGCCTTCCGCGCCGCCCTCGTCACCGCTGTCGACGCGCACGCCGCTAATGTGCCTTTTGACAAGGTTATTTCAATTTCAACACAATCACTATATATCTACATCAAATTTTTAGGTGGCTACATTTACAATAGAAATAGATGCGACCGTATTTACTGTCTAACAATTCAATAATCACTATTTATTATAAAACAATATTGTCCCGCTGTGTCTGTCTGTCTGACACGCGATAAACTCAAAAAGTGCTGTACTGACCAATGGTCCGAGTGATTTATAGGGAAGATTCAAGTATGTGATTCATTAAGATTTTGTATAAATTGGCGTTAGGCGCTCTTTTAGCTATTGTTGACTGGAAGAAAAAAGCAGGCGAAAAAAAACTCTCGGTACTCCTTTAACTTCTACATATAACAACCACCAGGAGACCTGAAGCAAATAAATACAAGTAAGGGATTTATAAGTGTCACAGCTCAATTTATGACTATTTAGGACTGGTCTCTTGGTCTAGTGGTTAGCGAACCTGACTGCTAAACGGGAGGTCGTGGGTTTGATCCCCACTCAGAACAAATGATTGTGTGAGGAGCACGAATATTTGTTCTATGCCTGGGTGTTTTGTTATCTATATTTACAAAAAATATATATTTATGTATTTTTATCAGTTGTCTGGTTACCATAGCACAGGCTCTGACTAGTTTGGGATCAGATGGCCGTGTGGGAGTTGTTCTAAAATATTTATTATTTATCAAAACTTGAAGCTTGAACTGGGCCACCTACTAAGAGATCTGGGCGTTATTTGGTGGGACGCTCGCAAGTCCGGTAACGTTACGGATGGCGCAACGTACGCGGAGTATGCGGAGCACACCGCCGCCGTGCTGCTCTCCCTGCAGCGCGCGTTCGTAGCGGCTGCCGTTGGAAATAGCTACGAGCCTGCTATGGGTAAGTTATTTCGGTCATTTTAGTCATAAGCCATAATCATTTATTGCTTCAAACGTAGTTACAATGGATTTTTTTTAAGTTATATTTCTTTTGGCGCGTTAGGGAAAAATTATGAGAGTAAATTTTTATGATGCGCGCGTACAACGTCACTAAAAACAGACACCCTGAAGTTAGCTATAGTCAACATTTTAGTTATTTAACTAGATAATGCGTTATAATACAACTTTCAATGTATTAAATACCTTTTTTCTATTGTTAGTGTCGTTTTTTCTATAAACGTAGAATAAGGCGAAAAATAATTTTTTTTAAAAGATTTTTATCTTGTTACGCCAAGGAAGTATAACTTCTAACGCGTGTACATAAGTACACACACACCTTTTTTTCTCTTTATTAAAGAGCTTAATCACATTTGTGTTTATATCGCTTTGAAAAAAATAACAATAACAATATACAACCTTAAGAGTAAAGTGCAAACTACAGTGATCCTATAATTACTGATCTGAGAAATAGATACAGTATAATTTTATTAACAATTTTATTATATTTCATACATTGTTTATTGACTAGAATGTGAAACGTTTGGGTTGTCTAATATTTATTGGGTTTTAAACGTTAGACAAATAATGTTAGACGCTGTAGCCTAAATCATTTATCCCAAATCTCTTAATAGTGCTGAAGTCAGAGACCTATATTAGTCCGACTACCACCCCTTCCTGAACAAGAAGCAATAATTAATCTTGATTGGATATAAGCGTAGTTGTAGTGTTGATATATGTGTTGAAATTGTAAGAAACCACAAAATAGGCCTTTTTCTCAGTGAGAATACCTTACCACCAGCACTATCACGGCAGTAAACTTTCTTTCGCCATATTCTATTTAAACGGATAATAGAATAGGGAGGTTTACAAACTTAGTTAAAAATGGCCGTCACACTGTTTCATAATGGCCTGTGTGATATCTTAGATAGATATTTACAATTGCAGTTTTAATCTCATTTATAATCGCTAATAACATCCCATGCGTCACGTGACGTCACGTTCGATGCATAAATATCTGCTTTAACTCTAAGAATCTAGAATTATACGCAATTTTTATACCGAAACTGTAATATTTTCAATAAAAATAAAATGAATATCTTCCAAATCTCCTTGTAAGTGACAAGGAAAGTTTTTTGCGCGTTTCCTTTCCGTCAGTTTCATTAATCTTCGCGAAAGTGGGAAAAGTGAGGGCATGACAAGGGTGAGCCGCGTCTCCGTCTGGTATTAGTATTCCGCAGTAATGGATAAAAACTTTTCCGTTCCCATCTATCTGATAGCGTAGTGAATACGATAATGTCTTATCTGCTTTGCACCCCTTATAAATCCTACTAATCAAGTAGCCTTTAATGACCTTTTTCGTAATAACGTGGTAAGTCTTATAGGACGGTGGACCGGAGAAGGGTGTTTGTGACAATCCTTTCTACCATTAAGCATTTTCTTGTGTTTTGGGCGAAAGGGTTCAGGGGACACTTTAAATAGAAGCAACTATCTTAATCGTCGGAAATAGGAACCCATCTATATACAATCTCAGGACAGACTGCTTGCATACGTAGGTATAGGTTACAAAAACCACTTACGTAGCGTGGCCTGCAAGCGCTTAAGCTATTTCTGTCCAATAAATAAATATCCGTTTCTTACAGAAATAGTTGTTTTTATTTTATTTAACTGTTACTACATAACCGTTCGCCGACCACCCAACTAATGCATCTCTTGTCATCACATTAAATACACCATAGTATGTTCCTTCTAAAATTATGTTTTGCAATAGCTCTACGACTACTTTAATTATAACTTTGCCCTTAGGGACTAAACAAAAAAGTATATTATCTAGTTCTTAGTGTTGTGTTCTATTTATAAACCTTAGCTTTTTTATTACAGTTACTCTAAAATCAATAATTGCTTCATCATGAATCAATGTATGTAGGTATGTACGAAGGTGGTATCAATTCTCGGTAATACTATTGATAATTGCGAATAATAATACGATTTTAATATATACTATTCTGATCTGAAGTAATTGTGAAACTTTATTTGTATGTTACATACATGAATCGAAAAAATTAGCAGTGTTAGTACAGACTAAGTTGCTAATAAGATAAATAGGGTGTAGGGTAGCCATAAACATAATAACGTATGACGGGTCCCATGTAAAATATTTCATGTCAAATACGAAGACAATATTATTCATTTGCCTAACTACAAACTACAAGTTACAAAGGTGTAATATAATATTTACATCACACTTTCTCGCGTGTCCAAAACAAAGAAGTAAAATTAAATTAAATGCTAAATTAATATTAATTAAAATTAAAATTAATTACGCAATAATTATGAATCTATCGTGTATTTTATTTATTTATTTTTTTAAACTTACACACGGTCATCTGATCCCAAATTAGGCAGAGCCTGTGCTATGGTAACCAGACAACTGATAAACATACATAAATAC
>DWNH01000599.1:0-14210 GCA_018249895.1 Tiana niger
GATATTAGTGTTGTTCTTAGGCATTTCTTTTGGACCTCGAATAAACGATGTGATGTCGGTCAATCGGACATTAGGTGTATTCTTTTTACTCTGTACTATGAAAGCTTGCTTATTAATTCAACGTAAAATAATGTTCAGGAAGAATATTTAGACATTTTTCGGCACTTATCTTTCATTACAACCATTTATATTATTATTTATACTTTAAGCCAATATATCAGTATTACATAGATGTGGATATTGTATGATCTTCTCAGAGATTGAATCATTTGTATATGTAGTGTTGTATTTCTAAGTCACTTTTGGGCGGTGTAAGGTTTATTTTCTCAAAATTACATCATAAAATAGTATGGTAGTAGCTACGTCGTCGATTATATCAAAAAAAATAACGGAAGTCTGGTAACATTCACGTCGCGGCGATGTAAGCTTGTGCTATGTTGACGTTCATCATTATTATTAGCGGCACCTCCTACGTAAATGAGGTGTACAGAGCCGCCAGTCATTGCTGAAACGATATTCGGGAATGCTGCACATTTTAATTTTATCTCATCGTAAATCGTCAGCTGGATCGAAGCCAAGAAGAACGGTTCGAAACATTCGTCCGGTTTCAGGAGCACGTGGGTGGGCAGCATGTTCGTCGTATTCGTAAAAACATTGTTAAAAACTGTGACAATCCTCTATATATGGGAAATAGAAACAAACTTGTTAAAAAAATTACTCTTAAAAAATTTCCTACTTGTGTACTATCAAGTTGTATACCTGGTTATTGCTATCTATCGTCTGTGATCATGTTTCCTCCATCTTCCTATTTAGGTTTTTGAAATAAACAACATCTCGTACATTTACTTACGTACGTATCTTTTCTGCGTTTAAAAACACGGGGCCATGTCATGTGGATTGCTTTTGGATATTGGGAAGTGTACGTTTTTCAGAGACAATTTTTGCATTGTAAAGTATTCCTTATATGGTTTTGCGGGAGAGGTTTTGTGCATTCGTCCCGAACATATTTCCTGAGAAATTATGAATATTATGATTTGTTATATACGCTGTTTCGCTGCTGGTAAATAGTGTTCTATTTTTTGTTGTTTGTATCATGCGAGTTTATTTCAACAGTTGCTTTCAGACAGACGATACATAATTTATGAGTCCTTTGGCCAGTCTTCGAAGCTATAACTTACTACGTGTGACCGGGAGACATTTGTATTCGCATTCTCATTATCTTGGGTTGTGATTTATTGCTGCACTAGTTTAAACCAGGGGGGTTATTTTGATATTAGGATAGTCACACGTCTCAATAAATATTAAAAGTACAGATACGGAAAGCTACTTAACAACATGGATTTTATAAGAGTAAATGTAGCAAGGTTATTGACATGTCAATATATTAACAATATGAAAGCGTTTGTTGTTGCGTCGCGGCACTGGCAAGTAGGAAGCTGGCGAGCGTCTGGCGATGTCGCCGATTGGCAGGAGTTCGACGATATCTCGCTCCTAGTCAATTCGTCTTTACTAATTAGTTAAGATATCGGACTTGTGGCATCGGGCACAAATTGCGGACGTGCCGCTTCGCCACGACATGTAGCGAAACTATCTAATTGAATTCACACATGAACAGTGTTGCAGAATGCATCGCGCCCACGGCCCGCTATGGTTGAACGCTTAACTTTGCATTCACCCCGTCTTGTAATTAGCTTGATTTATATCAGTTAAGCTCATTAACATTGCTATCGATTATGACGATTACGGACATAAATGCTTTATTGGCTTTTTATGTATTAATATAATCCTTAAGGATTTTTATGTATATAATTTTTTTGATAAGGTACTCTTATTGTACAAGGGATGTTGGGAGCTGGTTCGATACTATTGCTACATATATTTTCGACTCACTCAAATTATAGACACGTGGTATAAAAATGTTGACAAAAATATTTACTGTTTTGTTATGCCGAAGAAGTATAATTTCGGTGTTTTTTTTTAATAAAAAATTAAATCATTTAAATATTATAAAACATAAAAGGTTCCAATGTTCATTGAAATTATGCACATATGTTTATTGATTGTTTATTGCAAGATTGCACCTATCTTCACCATCTATTGTCGACTAGCTCCGTGTTAGAATTAATTTCTAAGTGCATTCTACAAAACGAACTCTGTATCATTTGATAAATTTGTGGTTAATTTAATAGTAAACAATCAATGGACGAGCGCACCTATTGACGTTTTTAAAAATGAGTAAAAGTGAATAACATTAATTATTGTATAAGATTTGTGTTATTAGTGTAGAATGCCTCCGGAGTAATGTACATTACGTTTATTACATTGATACCGAAACCACAATGCAGGACATTCAAGTGAGTACCACAAAACTCACTATTACTTAGTTGTTTAAGGAAGTCGTATTTCATGTGCGGCTATCTAACGATCTATTACGTGCTATTGATGGCTTGAGAACAGCATGCTTATCTACTTCCACGGTTAAAATATCAATAATTGTATAGGTATCTATTACTATCAATACGGAATCAGTCACTAGTTACGAAATAATAATCTTTCTATAATAATAAATTAATAAATTTAATAATCATACCATGTATGGTATATGGTGACACATTACACAACTACTTTCGTTATACTTCATGCGCTTGACGACTTGTTCCTGACAATTTTGGTTATCTATAATGATGGTCTGAAGTTTATAAAGTCACTGGCCAACATGTTCTAGTTTTAGTTATACTCCAGATTAGAAACAGGAATATTATTTGCAATTGGTACGAACTGTGGCTTGTCGGCGTTGACTGCGCGGCGTATGTCCGCCATATAACAAGTGAGTGGATAAAAAGTGCTGAATAAATTTGCCAGAACATGGTATTGCGAATGGCGAGACAGTGCAGCGTTTGTCGAGCGCTGTTTGGTTTGCGCGCCATGTTTGCGTAACTCCGTTATGCTTGCGTAGCCCTTCTCTCGTCGAGCACCAGATTATCTGACGATTCGTCCAAATTGCAAGAGCAGGTTTCACAGAGCGTTAGACTGGAAATTTTCGTTAAACACAATACGCACGTCGCAGGCTATAAAATGTTTCATGAAGGTGTATTTGAACAGATTTATGTATTTAACATAAAATTTCTTGCAAGTTGGCTGACCAGAGCAGTTTTAAAAACATTTCTCTGAATACAACAACATTCGACGCAACGGTCATGTTTCTTAAAAAACAAATGTTAATTTCTCTTAAGATTACATGATGACACGTTCTTGAAACTTTTCTTCTAAACATAAATCTATTTTCGTCAAGATCAATGCACTCGCAGTTTTCTAAAGCAGAATCCGGAAGTAATCGGTCCTTTCTACATAGGTGTATTGACATTCAGAGCTATTATTTATTAATAAATATGACGCGCATGAGTAATGATCCATAATTGGCGACAGGAGGTACTGCTGTAAAACGAAGAACTTCGTGACATCCGTTGTCTAACTGTATCTTATTAAGTGAAGATGTACATATGTACCAGCTTTAACATACATATAGTCGTAAGGTAGCCCGCCCGGGGAAGTACCACCGCCACACCCAAATCTACCGTGAAGCAATTTATTGTGTTTCGGAAAGCGGGTGTGGATGCCGGAATTTACTAAATAAGAGGCGACCATCTTAGTCTTCAGAAGTAGCAACGCAACTACTTGGATCTCAGGTAGGACTAAGGCACTGCCTAAAGTTGCAAGTGATGTTCAAGGGTTTTAGTGACCACTTACCACCAGGTGGATTAACACTTAACGAGCGTGCAGCTCGTTTGCTACTTTTATTTAAAAAAAAAGTATTTTTCACTTACGTTGTTTTACATATCATTCTGCTTGTCAGAATTCGTATGCTGCAATATTATCCAAAAATGGTCAATACTAACATTTTAATGTCTCAGTGTAACTAACATTGCACTAAAGCCGATGATAAATAAAGTTGTAAAAATAAAGTTCTATCTTGTTAGATCTAATTTAATTTTAACTTTAATATAGCAATTAATTAGTTTTATTAAAATTCGTACACCTAAAAAGGTAAATGTGGTATCAAGTAATGGTTTTTATACCATTTTTGTACCTACCCATATTTGTGTAAATAAATAATTTTGTTTTTGTAAAACTTAATTGATATTCTGACATCAGATGGTCCATTGCACTTCCAGCCAGATGTTTAGACTTTCACTTACATGCAAGTATTACGGCACTTTAAATTTAAGATAACATCTAATATGCATCATCGCTTGATGTTTTGCGATCGTGAGTCATATCAACTTTATAATAGGTGAGACTAGACGTTTATGAGGCGCGGTGGCGAGGTGAGAGCTACATACATGCGACGGTCATTGGAATTCAGCACGACATGAACCAAACTTTACCTTATCCGGCCAACTCGTAATGTCTCTATTGTTTGCCAGAATGGTTAATCCGCAAGTACTTTGTATCGCACATCATACAGATACGTATAGTTGATACAATATGACTAGGCTTGCATATTCATTACGATTTTATATTTTATAGTGCCGCATTGTTTTACTTCTAACTACCATATAAAAATCAGATAGGGAGTTTTTATGCTCGTCATTATTCTTATCTCAACGTAACGAAAGTAATGCCATTGATGTGCAAGTAACAATTTTTACGAATACAAAGTTTCGGTTGGAAGGTAATAGTTGTGAAGTGAATATTATCGTCATCGTGTTATTTTGATTTGGATATAGTATTTTTTTCATTTCTTGGGCCTAGTTGATTCTTGCCTCGATTCTCTTTCAGCTGTTTCTTATTAAGATATTTTTGTCTGATAATCAAGCAAAGCTGCAGACGTCTCTTGCATCAGTTTCTCGGTAATTTCACGGGTGGCGAGTTTTGGCTTCCTAGTGGTGGAAAAGTGAAGTGCGAAGTTTCGGCGAGCCGCTCGGAGCGGCAGAGCGTGGCCGCGCGGGGTCGTCGCCTCCTCGCCACTCTGCGCCTCCTATCAACGATTTACCAGCGTACAGAATGTGCTATGCGAATCTCATGCGTTCTGATGTGATGCGCAACCATGACTTTATGCGGAAAACTATTCGAGCTTCAATTATTTACAGAATAAAAGATTTCTAATAAATATGCGTGCGGGACTGCAAGGTATGATCGGTTTATAATATCACAAGTTATCCGAGATTAAATAGTAGCGGCGCTTAAACAAAAAAAGTTGTGTATCAAGCAATATCTGTGCCATTTTAAAATTTACATTATACCCAACAGTAGCTTAAGAGTATCTTTAAATACATACAATAAAAGAATTTCATCGTGAATCTTAAATTGTGGAGGTTTCTCCGAGCGACACCATCTGGAGGGCTCGTTGCGCGAGCGTCGGAGGGGCGGCGCGCGGGGTGAGCTCGGGCTTCGGCCGCTGCACCGCCACCGCGCGCCAGTCCTCGAGACACCGGCCGCGCGAACGGCCAACGCGACCCGCATACCGAGTCCCCCGCGCTACCCGCGCCCTCCGCGCTCAGTGCAGTGCATAGTCTCCGCCGCCCGCCCTCCACCAGCAGCGATCGCTTCTCGCGTTGCACACTCATGTGAGTCCCATAGCGCTGACGACAGTTCTGATACACCCACACACGACTAACTGAGCGTCGCGCACCGCTCATGCTGCAACTCGCCGGCCGGCTTTTCATATAACCTATTTACTTGTGTATTTCTGAAAACAAAGAAGTGATGGGTGTTTAAATTAAGATGCTTGTAGTAATTTATGTAAATGTGATGAACAGGGTAGGTATATAACGTTTTAATATTTAAAAAACTCATGTAATATAAGAGCGTATTCGAAATTAAAATGTAAATAATGTCAAAGGTAATGTTCGGATACGAAGAACTACTTTTAACTAGGTAGACTGATATCATTAGTAAGACGTCCTGTTCTCATAACTTTGGTAGTTTACTTTAATTAGAATTAGGCCTAAGAGATATTGAACATGAAAGCAGAGTGATGGGCACGACTAGTGGCTCTTCTTTCAATTAGAGTAATTAAAACGATGGTCGACGAGCGATGCGGCGCGATCACGCGAGCGCCAAGCGGCGAGCGCCGCCCACCGGGGGTCTACGAACCTGCACCGGCACCGTGGAAATGGGATTATTGCACGATGGCCTTAAACGCTATTTTGCACTCGTTCTAGCCCGTGATGAATTGCGCTCGATATACTTACCTGAGACCGCCTCCACGGCAAATTCCTCGCCGCTTCTCTAAAAGTTGATTGTTATTGCGAACAAAAACTCTTTAACCGTTTACATTTGTAAAACAATCAACTACAGGATACCCATTCTCATAATTGTAATTATATCGTAAAATGAATGGTCAATGGCAAAATTATGACTCTCAGCAGCGATTTGAAAGCAGAGTACAGTAAAAGTTTCTAATTATAAAGTAAGATTAAACTAACGCCGGTTTGTAAATTGGCGCAAGGGTTTTACCGTTATTATCATGTTGTAATAACATATTGTAACAATAATATAAGTAACAGTATGTTGTTACATCACAACACTAACATTTTGCCAAAATGTTAGATTTAAATTCATATTATTTTTTGTTAATGTAAGATGATTATCCAAATATTTATGGGTTGCGCAGACCATTCAACACTAGGTGGCCTGCATACTCGTTTGCTACTTCCTATAAGAAATAAAGAAAATGTTCTATTCGCTTAATCTTAACATAATATACCTTTATTAAATGATCATAAATCATCTCGTTTTAACTCTATTTTCATTTGTTAAATAAAAGAATAGTGCTGCGATTCATTCATTTTTATCATCCCATCGCTTCGGATCACGATGTTGTCATGACTCTCTCCAATATCTCTTATTCATGAAAATTAACTGCTTTGAGATTATCTTTTTGTAATTATCTGTACAGTTAACCCGCAGACTAATGAATTCTATCTCTGATAGATCGCCGTTCTCAATAGCGGTGGTTGCACAGGTTGTTGCAATGGCCTCCATTGTGCACACGAGACGGCATACAAGACAGATGGATGTCCCATTGAAATGTCGCTAAACAAAGCGACCACCTGAGTGATCGCCGTGTTTTTGTCGTCATTGCCTAAAAGTGACGGCAAATCCATGTCTTGCTTGTCAACATTTACTAGCATGTTAGCTATCAGTCAATATTTTTCATGGCTTGTACACTTGGGACTATCACTATATCGTCTACGACATTAATCTGTTAAATAAAATTGTATTTTGTTATATACAAACATGTTATATACATTGTTATGTACGTAATTCTCATACTTAATTGTTTACGCAAAAATAAACAGCAGTTTAATCAGCATTTGCTGTTAATTGTATAACATGTGTTCGCCTTTAAACACAATATGAGGCCATATTGTTTCGATGACTCGTCGACTCCTCTAAGTGGGTAATGTTTCTACAAAAAATATCTTAGTCATGGATGAATCAAACCAAGTTCGACTTCAATTTATAAGCGGCGCTGCCGCAAATTTTTTTTTTGCACAGTCTAGAAGTTGTCTTTAACACTTTTTCTATTTTCATTTGAGCTGTATCGCTTGTTTGGGCTATCTTCGTTTTAATCTTACGTATGCTTGTTGTCTGTAATGTTTCGGAGTTAAATTTCTCAGACTGTTACCGTTCACATCGTCATTAGATACAGTTGCGCGAGGAATTATCTGAAGGTATTAAAGAATACAATTCGGAGACTGACGGGTCGGCTGTCGGTTTTACGATGAGAAATCACGGTGATCCCGCTAGCCACCGCTACGGTACTTAGTTTGTCTTGACGTTGCTGCTTTTTAAATGCGTCCTCACTTAAAACGTGCACAATTAGTAACTCGTTTTGAATGTTAGTATTGTTTTTGTCTAACATTTAGGTAATATTATTTTTGTTACGCAGGTTATATGATCGAACCTTTTCTTTTGTGAACGTTTCGTATGTATGTACCTACTGTTTCTTTTATAAAATTATTTTTTATTGGCAGGTAAACTAAATAAACATGTTCATTATTTCTTTGCCTTCACATATTAAAAAAAAAATTATATTTTTTAATTTTGTCTTTGAATTCGTTTTTCATTTGGATTTTGGAAGCTACGTATAAATTATATTGTTGTCGAAATCGTATCTTTTCAAGTTTATATAGTTACATATATAGATTGGTCTGGTGTCGTTTACGTCAAATAAATAACTAACCACACGATATCGAATACGAGGACATGTGGTAACCACATTGAATTGATCAGTGTGAGATTGGTTCTAAGTTTTATGGTTTAGGGTAAGTTTGGTTATGTTGTGGCGACGGGATGACGTCATTTCCAGCTGTAGGGCGGATGACGTCACGTCCACGCGGACGTTGACCCCTCAACCCTTAGGCGCACAGCGCTCGATAGTGCCTGCCTGGCTGCCTGCCTGCCTTGCAGAAGGATCATGAATAACTTATTTTCTTCCAACCGTGTACCATTTTACCCGACCTGGGGCAACGTATTATATCCGTCTGATAATATTATATGAGTTTTATTCCATTTCGTTAATGGATTCTTTACAACTATCACATGAAATAGCGTTGTGGATTAAGAAACATGCATACCTATTTAATAATGCGGGCAAATGAATAAGACAAAGTTTTTATGTAAATTTTTAACTTATTTTATATCAATTCATTGAAAAAAGGTGGAATTGGAATTGAATTATGGCTTCGCTGTCAATCAGTGTCACAGCTAACTATATTTGTTCATATATATTATTAAATGATTGTACATATTAGGATAAAATATTTATTTAATAAATGATTTAAATATACACCACGGTAAGTACCATACTAAATGTACAGGCGCAATGACATAGGGTATTAGGTAGCTCAAGCGTTGTCCCGAGTTTGCGACCCCTCTGCTTTCCCTGCCCTGCTTGAATTTAGAATTTCTCATGGGAGTTGTAGGGCCGTATTAAGTACAAAAGTCTTTGAATTATCATGTCATTTCTACCTACCGAAATGTACCTGAGTTCACCTATACGTTGAACTTATATAACTAAAAGTGCGCTCTAACTGTAAACGTTATACATTATTTTTAAATATTCAGTTGATGTATGTATGTATGTATATTTAACACACTTGCCTAAAATATGGTTATTAGACTAATTAATTTATATGATATATGTATAAGAATTAATATTATACTTTATCATGTATTATTGGCCTCATTTTATTGTTACTCGTATTGCTTTCACTGCTTTTTCTAACGTATGAGTTACAAACGATACGCCTAGTAAAAACATTATCTATGGTTTATTCTCTATCGTTTAAATTGATTGCGAGCACCACTAGATCGTTAATAGCATTACCGATTATCGCGTTTTATCTGAATTTCTCTATTAGTGGCCAGTGGAGGCGAGTGTGGTGCGCGGGCGCTCATCACGTGCGAGGCTCGCGGTAGACTTTCCGTTGTCACGCGAAAATAAAGACGCCTGATATCCCTACGAGCAGTATCACGTTCATTGACTTTTATAGATTTCATTATCATTTTTGTCATAACTAAAGGACATAACATCGTCAAAGCATGTTTAATTTAAGTAACGTAGCGTAATAAAGCAAGCAGTTCTTACTTAACCTAATGATTTGAATAAAATAATGTCAATATTCGAACTGCAGTTTGTTTTCAGTATTCACAATGAAATGCGTCGTTGCCATTGTTTCACTGCAATATTTGTTCTGAAATTGTGTGAAAAATATTCTTTCATGAAATATTCATACCTCTCGAAAATTGTAAAGTGGGTACAAAAACAGTTGAATGCGGAAACGTTGAATAGGTCTTTATTAAGTCAGGGCTAAATAAAAATATAAGTGTTATTCTGTCCCCACTCATAGTGAGTTTTCATGCGGTCCTCCCCTCTATTTCGTTGGAAACAAAATCTTCAAGTACAATAAAAATTTACACAATTCTACAGTAAATTAATGCCTAGCTTGATAGTTTGTTAGGTTCGTAGATAGTGGCGGAGTAACGGGGGAGCGGAAGGTGCGGCACGCCCTGGGCCTCTGGTCTTGGGGGCCCCCAAATGTCTATTAGTTTCCTTGATAAAATTCTAAACAAGACTTTAAAATAATGCTAAGTACTTACCGAAGCGGTTTTAATTAAGAGTTTTTTTTACTTATTCACATTTTATTATCTTTTTTAAAAGTTTAATTACACTGTAAGATTTGAACTAAATCAAAATACACATTTGTACATGACAACTAAATAAAAAGCTTCTAAAATTTATATTAACTCCTTAGACTAAGGGCCTCATACCAATATAAAGTTTGGTGGGTTTTTATTATTATTTATTGTTATAGTTTAGCGTTGTTACGTAACGTAACGTATATTTACGTACGTAAACCTTACGTTTTGATGTTTTCGTGTATTACCCTTTTTATAATTGAAAACCAGCCAAAAAAAACGATTTTAAGCGGGTCTCCCTGTCTTCATTTTTAATATTTTTAATTTTGCATTTTTAATATTGCTCCTTTTTGGAACTGATATAATAACACGTACATACTTTGTGAAAATTTAAAGTGTCTATCCATTAGGTACCATTTTACATTTGATGTAACTTATGACTCACCGACGGACGGATGGACAAACAGGACACGCCATCAGGTTTACGGTTTTCACTCTCCGGGTACGGAACTCTAAGTATAACGTTAGAGTAGGTATTGTAAAGTACTAAAACCAGTGAAGTTGTTATATTTTTTTTCTACTTAGCAATCTGTTCGAGTGGTTTTCTAAACTAATAAAATAACAATTGAACGAAGTGGTAATCATGACTAGACGTTTCTAGGAACAAGATGAAGCAGTAGAGCGTTGGCTATTAGTGGAACTCTTTGTAGCACACTAAATTTGTAGTTGATTGAGATGTTTCTCGAAATAGACAACAATAATTAATAAACACTTTGTGAATAGAAAAAAAAATATCGTTGACCTTTCTTTAAAAATCTTTATCCAAAGTAGTACTACGAGTATTGTTCTTTAGTAAAAAATATGGTTAATATTTAGTACCCAGATATTATCTAGTCCGATTTAGAAGTATTCTAACCTCTCGTGACAATGTTTCATTATTCTGTAATAATCGAGTCGATTTATTGGTAAACAATGACTCGCAATACTTTCTACCGGTCGTATTCATAAAATTGGAAAGTACGTCTGTGAGAGTTGGTACAGTTTTACATTAATTGGTTTTCTACTAACGGGAGCTGAATCAAGGGGACTCGGAGCTCTCCTCATTAGCGGTATGAAGTGGACCACAGAAATTTTAATTGCCGCCCCAATGCATGTCAGACAGGGCGCAGTCCCGGAGCGCTTTAAGCCTTTGAGCAAAGCAACTTCTGTACTGCATTGCAAGTTGGTGCGATATATGTAAATGAATACACGATAAAATAATAATACATTTTATGTAAAGTTGAGATAGATTTACATTCATTTTTAACGGAGTTTTATAAGTTTGAACATGTGGATCTGTGTAGTTGTGTGTCTCTCTATGGCATCGTCTTCGCTTATCGGTAGTCTTGTCTGTCGAGATGGTTCTTAGCTATGTTTGATAAAAATAAAAGTACCCGTCCAAGATTTCAGCTTTCATTCGAATTAGTGCTAGGAGATTAGCTAAGAATGCCAAATTTTGGTTATACGTTTAGTTCTAGTAGTATTTTCTATATCACTCACTAAATGAAGGCTCTGTTGTGACTAGCTAGTTGTAAAAGGATCTCAGCTAAATTGATTTTTTGTGTCGAATGCATTTTAAATTTGTAATTAATATAGCAGAACTTCTTAGACTTTCAGGTTTGAAGTAATGTTTAATTAAAAACTTATTTAATGATTAGCGTTGTAATTATCTGAGTTTTTTTACACAATGGAATTTGTTAGTTAAATGGTATTAGTAGTTACTATAAGGTTTAATGTTTTTATGGTTGCTGTCGACCGTTTCTAGGCCACGCGTGTGACTAATCGTCTGAGATCGAGTTGGATTGTGTGTAACAATAGCAGATAACTTGCGTTATGCGTAAGCGCTATGTTCAACCTCTCTAGTTTTTTTTGCAGTGAAATAATTCTGTTTAACATTGCTAGTTTTTGCTGATGCTACAATTTTAAAACTACTCAATCCGGTATATAAAGTATCTTTTCTGACGTTTATAATAATTGGTAAGTCAGCGTGTCATACGTTTAGACTATGCACTGATACAACTTTCACAAAACTACAATATGTTAGTGTGTTGCTTTTTTCCCTTTATTGTATTAAAACATCAAAATGTATCTAAATTATTCATTAGATTGATCCACTTGGATCAGATTTAATAAAGTACATATGTACATACGTATCTAGCGACATGAATCTAACTGTTAACATTCTTTATTACATTATTTAATTCTTTAAGATTTAGCTAGCGTTAGGCATGCAAGCGTACAAAAATCGATTTACCTAATTACAAAACATTGAATTTTATACTATTTAGAAATACCTAAGTCATCGGTAAAACAGATACAGGTGTTAAAATTCACAATTATGGTTCCTGTCTAACTGAAACGTTTTTGATTAACATTATTTAGTGTTTCTTTAAATATAATTAAACAAGAAAATAAATGCGATTTAAACATCAATCACAGAAGAAAGGCAAGAAAAGTTTAGGTAGTACAAAGACTACATTTCTTAGGAGCACCGGTAAAAGAGTACACTTCGAAGCGCACAAAACACATTAAACTATTTAACGTAAAAGTTTGTGATGCAACCACACAGGTGTTTTGTTTTAAATTTAAAAGCTTCGGACTAAATAAGAGCAACGGTATCGGGCCCTGGTAAAAATAGTTGCACGTGCCCTTACGGTGATGCTAACGGCCCTTCATCGACACGCCTCTTCATTTATCCACTCCGCATCGTACCAAAACAATCCACCGCCGCAGATCGAATTATTATGGATATAAATTATGACGGGATGCACACTATCCGAGGTTCGAGGCGATGCTTTCTTAAGACACCGATAAATGTATTGATTTATTAGAATGTTGTTTATTTCTACCAACAATTTTTTTCTTTCCATGCTATTCCGTCTATTCTTACTATTCGATCATGTGTGATTTTTCTCATATTTGTTTAAAATATAATGATATTATCATCATCCCCATCAACCAATTATTGTCCCACTGTTGGGCAGTCCCCTATTAGATGTAAGAAGTGTTTTTAGGCTACAGTTCACCATGCTGCGTAAGCAGGGTTAGTGAATTTCACACGCCTTTAGTTTTTTGTGGAAATCTCTCAGATATTCAGATTTCTTCGCGGTTTCAAAGTGACGCAACTCCTTTATAGTAGAGAAAGTGATAAATATTTTACTATGCGAACTTAATGTTGACAAATTAAAGATGTTTGCAGGAATCGAACCAAGACCCACCGGAGCGGTAGATCAAAAATTAATCACAAGGCTATCGCGGCACTTTTTCAAGTTACGACTTCGCAACTACTTCTTAAGCGATAGTTATTTCATTCTGTACTTCAGTAGGTACTAATAAAAAGTGTAATGAATATCTGAAGGACAGAGACGCGATGTTTAATTAACGAAGTAAATTACAATATTTGTTTGGTTTCTGAGTTAAAAATTGCGGTAACACAGTTCATTCGAACCACATTATGGATATTATATTCATGTCTCTGTGGAAATAACATCATCCGAGGTGTTGCATGTTGGGCGTGTTCGTTCATACTTATAATAATTATTACATACATATTTCGTGCCCGGGAGCGGCATGATTTACGGTGGCCCTCCGACATCGGACGGGGGACTTAAATTAGTGCTCCGTCGTATGTCACACGATATTTTGTTTTGTTCCTCTCGCCGTTCTCCGCCCTTCCAACATATTTCGCTTAAAATCTTTATTCTTACTTCGTCACGGACTATTTATAAACACACCTTATTTAGAGAACTATCTTGTGCTCCGACTAATCAGCTTTTCTGTTTCTTGTCGTGGAGGTTTAATACACTATTTCTTTATTATCTGTAGGTACTCACGATTACGCGTGGAATTAGCTTTGTGTTTATCACTCTCTTCTACTAAGTACACTTATTTATAACACACAAATTAATATATTGTAATTGTTAATTTTTATATATGAAAAGTATTTTTAATGTTTTATTTTTATTTACCTCTAAATTTATGTCTTATATATTAAATTTTGTAAACCATTGGTAACCCTCCTC
>DWNH01000600.1:0-14208 GCA_018249895.1 Tiana niger
GTATTGAGATTAGTTTCTTTAGAGATTAGAGAAAACTAACCTCATCACTTTTTGTAAAGATTAAGTTATGTTTTTAAATAAGATGGTTGTGAGATATTTTATTTTACTTCTATACTTTTAAATCTAACTGAAAGTTTCATTATATCTTTAAATTTTACAGGTACAACTTACTAGATTCTGCAATTCTAGAATTATTTGAATTTATCAAGTTGGAGGACATTAAATCTTTATGTTCTCATGTCGTCGAAAACTATGGGAAGATTCTGGAAGATGTTGAATATGTACAGACCTTCAAAGCTTTAAAAACCAGATATGATCAGCATCAAGACAAACTTAAGGAAAGAGATAGAGGTAAGTTTTATAATGATAAAATATAATTTCTGCTTACTCATTGAGACAACACTTCATTCAAGTAGTTTTCATGTTGTCTTTTAATTGTATAAAATAAGGCATTTATTTCGCTTTTTATTTACTTTAAGTTTACTTTTTTTAAC
This sequence comes from Tiana niger, assembly GCA_018249895.1. Taxonomy (NCBI): domain Eukaryota; kingdom Metazoa; phylum Arthropoda; class Insecta; order Lepidoptera; family Hesperiidae; genus Tiana; species Tiana niger. Next base: position 495 of record DWNH01000600.1, read on the forward strand.
ATCTATTTTATAATCTATACTTACGAAATAATCTATCTTTGTAATATCAATTAAAAAAACTTAACACTTCTGCCAAATTATGTACACTGATAACCAAAAGTCTGTAATGTTGCAATATATGCTAAATTTTTGAAATAATATGAAATGAAGTTGTTTTATTCATTACAAGGTATTTACATACACCTAAAGAAAGTCGCTTAAATTAATCAGTTCATCGGTTTTAGGTGCCGTAGATCAGGTATTGTTTGCTACGTAGTGCAGCTCTAGCCTCGGCTAGAGCTAAATATCTAGATATTTAGTCATGTTATATACTGTATATGCTTGTAAACTTTTCCCTACAGTGAGCGGGAGTGTAGCAGTGGCGGAGGCGGTAGTACCGTCGTTGCTACGCACGAGGTACAGGCGAGAGGCGCGAGCGCCCGACGACGAGGAGGAGATGTGGTTCAACGACGACGACGAGCTTGAGGACGACGCGCCGCTCGACGCCGCGCAACCGCACCCTCACCCGCACCCGCATCCGCACCCGCACCATGCGCTCGATGCTATTGGTCAGTTTATTTGTAATAGTAAGCATAATTGCAAATAGCCCAACTGACTATCTATTTATAGCCGAAGGATTGCAAGTAGTGTCCGACCGAAATCTGATTTATAGCCGAAGCTGTCTTAGCAGTTCTGCTGCTCAAACTCCACACCTGCTTCGCTAGATGCTATCGGTCAGTGTATTTTTGTATAAACATGAACGCAAGTAGTGTCTGACTAAAGTACGATTTACGGCTGAAGATAATTAATCAGCTTTTAACCCGCCACCTTAGGTTGATGTCAAAGTAAATAATTATTGGTGAATTTTATAAGTTTTTAATTTAAGTATTTAATCAGCTATGTTTAAACAATTTATTGATGTTTCGGAAAGAGGGCGTGGATGCCGGAGTTCACTAAATATGAGGCGACCATCTTAGTCCTCAGAAGTAGCAACACATCTATTTGCGATTAAGGTATTGCCTAAAGTTGCACGTGGATGTGCATGGGTTGCAGTGACCACTTAACACCAGGTGGCCTGCACGCTCGTTTGCTACTTTTATTCAATAAAAAAACCTATTGTTGCGTATGTTTAATAATATAATGTTGTAATACCTATTTTATTATGGTATACAATAAAACATTTTTTCCATTTTTCAATAGGCAAAATAGTAGAGAAAAAGGTGTGCACAAACAGCACAGAGAGTGTGAACGGGCCGAGCCGCGTGCTGCTGACGTCGACGACGGCGGCCGCCAAGCCCGCCCACGCCGACGTTCAGGTATCCACGCCTACATTACTCAATAAGGTAAACTTTTAGTTTCTTCACGCTTATGTGATCCTAGTACGAGATTTGACGTTCACGAAAAATGTTCATTTAGTACCAAACAAAAATTGATATTGTATTGAGTGGTTCCTCAAACGTAAAAAATTGAGCGATATATTAGTGCTCAGGACATTTTATAAATTAAAATGTTACCAGTTTGAGTGGAACATCAAGGGCATACACGACATGATCATAATATGCTTGCCATTTTCAATTTTTTTTTTGTACTTATCTAAAATATAGATCTAAAAGATAGATAATATTTTTTTGTACTTATCTAAAATATAGATAAAAGAATAAAATGCTTCCAACTGCCATTAATGTTTTCCGTAATCTTAAAAACTCGTACTAGTGACACTCACTAGTGACTTCAGTTGCTTGAGATCAGGGCCCTTTGGGAATATTATTGTATATATTAGCCCCAGTAGCCCACTGAGGTGTCGTAATGCATGCGTTTTTAATTGTGACGTTTTTACAAAAAGATTTACTATGTCAAATATGACACTGGCCGAATCTTTTGTGTGCTTATTACTTGTGTTTAGCTGTTCTATATATGTTTAAACAGTGCAAATATTACTTATTGAATAAACGAAAAAGACGATTGACTGAATTATATTAACAAAAATCAATGTAAAATATTGATTTAAATATAAACCAAGCAAATTATAGCATTATCGATTTAGGAGCTACCATATACAATATAAAATTTACAATTATTATCCTATATCAAAGTTAGAAAAGTGGTAGGCTACCGCCCTCGGAAGTACCATTTTCACACCCAAATTTGTAAAGCAATTATTGTTTCGGATGAAGAATGTGGTTGCCGAAGTTCATTAAATACGAGGCGACCATCTTAGTCGTCAGAAGTGGCAACGCATCTGTTTGCGATCTCAGTTAGGACTAGGGTCCATGGGTTGCAGTGACCACAATACCAGGTGGCCTGCATGCTCATTTGATATTTTTATTCAATAAAAAAAAATTGTTTTTCGTTATGGAAACCAAAAAATTTAAACTACTTTAAAACTTGAAATAAAAGTTTTAAAAATTAAAATTCTAATTCTTGTTAGCGTACTTCTAAAACGCGAGTCCACATCGAAGTGGAATGATGGAGTGTCTCGGATTTGTAATTACAGCATCTCCTCAGTTTGCGATTGACGTCAATGAACGGCAATATACGTCATGCCAATATTGATGCCTTTGATCTTGCTACGGTACATGTAACAGCCATCAACAATCGTCGTTAACACTGAGTTTTATAATTAGTTTAGAAGCTTCAAAGGAGTTATAACAATAGTATTTTATAAAATTTATTGTTCAGGATTGGGCTGTTATCTCCCTTACAACCATTGCCAATAGGGTACCTAAAGTTGATGAACCGTTTACATATTGCTTGAGTTAAATGTAGAGTATCTCTTTATCGCTTCGTTCTTTAAACAATCATAAACTTAACATCCTGTTATAATAAATTCTTCACTATTTCTGCAAATTGTTTTTGGAATTATCTTGAATCTGGAATTATCTTCACATACAGAAATAACATAGATTTTTTGATAATTTCTTTTAATTTTATAATCTCCATTTCTACCATTGTTATTATCATTAATAGTGTGTATGATATTGTCTTATTTGTTTGTTTTATACGTTTATAAAAATCTTTCTATCTCTTTTCTGGTTTTTCACAGTATGCACCTATCCTCTTTATCTTATATTTCCTTTTCTGCAATGGGTTGCCTGAAAGAGATCGCATTCCAGGCAATCCTATAAGGTCGACATTGTTTATATTTTTATCTAGTTATGTTGTTGTCTAAAACGATAAAAATTGAAAACGTATAAATAAATCGCTCATTAGTTGTTCTAGTTTAACTTTAGTTAGCGTAATACGTGTTAAAGATTATATGCTTCTCCTGCTTTTTTTTTCATTGAACATAGATCTACTACAATTAACGTCCAACATTATAATCTCATCCAGGGTCTCGTGGACTACGACGGTGATTCTGATGAGGAGGAGGAGGGCTCCCCTAGTAATGCAGCGACGGGGGAAGAACGCGACGCCAAGAGACCGCGTCTCGCGTAACGCCTCACACACTTCAAGGAATATAACAGGATCGTTTTGTACCATCTGTGCATCTAAAGACGTAAGAATACGTTGTTCTCTCTCGTTGCTGGAGCCGAGAACCTCTGACTGACTTTAGATGGAGGATAAAAAGGGCTTCCTGAGCCAAGAAACCGCGTCTTACGTAACGAATCGTACACACTTTCAAGGAATAAAACCAGATCGTTTTATAACATCTGTGCAACGAATGACGTAAGCATACGTTGTTCTATTTCCCGTTTGCTGTGGCCGAGAAGTCGCTGCGATCAACGCGATGCTGAGATTACGCCCTGTGTCCCAAACACTAAAGAAATATACCAATATTGTCTTGCGCCACTATTGCAGCCAATGACATAGGAATTCATTTCCCTTTTCCTTGTGCAGCCAAAAACCCCCGATTTTAGTCAAAAGAGCTTCCCGAACGTTGTTGTCGATCAAGGCGATACTAAGTGACCGCGGCTAGCTGACGCCTCGCACACTTTCAAGGAATATAAAAACATAGTCTCGCACCATCTGTGCACTCGATACTGTGAGAAGTTGCCAGTTTTTCTTTCCCGTTTTAATGGAGATGAAAACATAGGGTATATAAAATCACCAGTAGAGCTTGGAATACTCTTTCAAAACTGCTGTGTGATTTTCATATAGTTTTTAACATAGTGTTGCGTTGGCTCTTGAGGTTTTCGATGATCTTGAAATGGAAGCACTGGTTTGCACAAGCTGTATCAATAGGTACCCTTTGTACCCCAGATCAATTTTTATTTTATTACTGCCATATAAAATGTTGCATGTTTAAAAATAACTGATTTATGAACGATGTTATTTGACATTTATATATTTATAAGGCAGTATTTCCAAATTTAGAGATGAGTGTAGCAATTTAGAATTAAATTTGCGTGTTTTAAACAATTAATTTATTCATTTGGTAAGGTCAACAAACTGATATAGTCAAGCAACACTACGTCTCCTATGTCACTCTACATTATTTTATACGAACTATCCTAATTTTCTATCCATCTCATTAAAATATATCATAAATTTTCTTTATTGGTATTACTGCCTAGTTGTGTTCATCGAACTCTATGCATCACATTCAACTATTCCATTTTGAAACTATTGCATTTACAAAGTTCGGTCAACACATACGGGTTCAAGTACTTCGATTTATAACTAAGTTAAAAAGCTGCTAGGTAGGCAAGTACTAGCTGATTTGTGTCCATTTTTATGTAAATAGGGAAGTGACACTCGAGTGACACACTTCGAGGTTAGTTAAGGTATGAAGGACTTTCATACAAGTAGTGTGTAATTACATCAGATGGTATCAGAATGTAGAACAAAGTATCGGTTTATGAGATGTATAATGTGAGCTAATTTTAATGGATAGGTTACGATTTTCGAAGGATTGTAATCACAAAAGTACAAAGAAAATATGCGTGGGATATAAATGTCTACCCAATAAATATATATGTAGTTGTGAGAAGTACCGTGGACGCGCAATGGAAATGTATAAAATGTGTATCTATTTATGAAAATCTGATAAGTTTGTTAATGAACCAGATGACCAATCTTTCTTTAGATATCTTAAATCATAAAAGTTTGCTGTGGAATTGCTACATAGTGGAGTGTTGTTATAGTTCTGATTTCGATCACAAGTGTATTTTTATTCTTGTATTGTGTATGCATGGGACTCTTAATTTATAAATTGTTATCTCATCGTCTTAATTTATTTGCACAACTCATTCGGGATTTAGAATTTTGTTGGGCTCTACAGAGGTGCTTGCTTAACATTAAGAATCATTATATATTTAGAAAAACATGTTTAAGTAAATAATAATTTATGAATAAAATGTGAGATTACGATAATAAGTGACATCTATTTCAATTCGACTGTGCGACCACCGCCACTTACGCCTTCTATTATAAGATTATTATTCTTTTATCTATATGTTTGGTTAATTTAGATCAGGGATTCACAAAGTGGTCGATATCGACATAGACTATAACCGTATCGTATAGTATTTTGTAACAATAGAAAAAAAATAAAAATTTTAAAGTAATTTGGCTATGGGGGTCTGAGATATCGGTTCATTTTGGAAAAGGGGTCTTTTGCCTAAAATAGTTTAGGAATCCCTGATTTAGATCGCTTCTCTGAACAGTTCCTTGCAGTTTTAGTGTCTGTTATAAATAAGGTATCACTATTAGTTACTTAGCTTTAGTTTGATGAAAATGTGTCATAGACTATATAGACGGCAAAATATTGTTTATAAACATTTTATAAATTGTTTTAAAAGCAACTCTGAAAAGCTCAACAGTTATGGGATGCACGTTTTCTCATTGATTTTTGCACAATAACCGCATATCAATTTGGATCCTAAAAAGAAATTTAAATTTGATGCTAATTATTACGTATATTTTATTATAATTTTAAATATAGTATTTTTGTTATACATTGCTTGGGATCCGAATTATTATGCCAAATATTATTTAATTTAACATTGATTGTTTCAATATTTTGTTTGTTGATTGAATCAATCTTTCAGATTCTATTAGACAAGCAATGGGTGTAAGATATCATATCAAAGTTATTTTTAATTATATTTTTCAGTTCACGCAACACAAATAAATATATTGTCACACTTACGATTATTTGTTTAAATGCTGCTATATTTTTAAATGCTGGAATGGTGATGTGTATGTGATAAACATTTCTGACTAAGAACCCTTTAATTTTATTATAATATATAATTAAATACTCGATAGCTTTTTGAGTGATGTTGAAACATGACGTAATACGAGTTATTGAAAATGACACCTCAAGATCTATTTACAATTTCTGCCGGCGGTAGTTTCAATTTTAAGACACCATTGTCCCTCATATTTCTACTTTGAAACCTATGCACAATATTTCAACAAAGGTTATAGTAATATGTCAATTTTAAACAGTTTTACGAAAATGAACACAAAACAACGCCAACATTATAATTCTGTTAGGTATCATTTTTTCGCCATAAATAAATGCATATGTAATGATTTGTAAAATCATATTGTTCCTCCATTTAATTATATCCTTTATAACACAATACCAGGTCCTTTAATTTTAGCTGTATAACGATTGCACTTTATTATTTTTTTATTAATATAGGTTCCGTATATTTGCTACATTAAAATATTGATGTAACTAATTAGTTACCAATTGCCGTACAAAATCATGGTATTAACACAGCTTAAGTAATTACTAATAAACTAATTTACTTAATTATATACCTATATAAATACAATAAACAATCCAATCTTAATTTGTGAAGTTTTAACTCATTGTCGAAAGTAATTTTGCTTGAAAAAAGGACTTCAAATAGCTATCGAGTACGCAATTTATTCCCTCTTAAAATAGTTCTTTGTGAAATTCGTATGTATCGTTAGTGAACTTATATATTACAGACATAATAATAAAATGCACTCCTTATTTAATTATTTTTCACAGCTCGTAATATTCAAAAACTATAAAGTGGTCCAAACATAACATTCATTATAAGCACTTATTCAGAATTGTTAATGTTTATATTGTGTGCATAAACTTATTTGCATTTACCTTCGATCTTACGTAGTGAGGTTGACTGTTGATTATTAACACGTTGAATGCCAAGGGGGTCATCGGTGACCGGCACTGAGTTTGTTCGTAGCGCCACGGGGGTCACTGGTGACCGGCGAAGCGAAGATTATTAAAAACACATCATTCGAATAAATTTTTGATTCTTTTAATTTTTTAATATTATTAACGTTACTAAAATGGTTGGAAGATTTCAATGCAAAATAGAACTCTGGTCTGTTGTAATGAATATTTTATCAAAATATGCAACACATACTGTGAAATTCATTTTGGTCAGACGGACAAGCCATGTAAAATTAACGTGGCATTCGACGTGTTAATTTGTGTCTATTTTGTATAGCTTTCCAATCGATTTTTAAACAATACTTACACAACAATAACATTAGTCAAATTGTAATAGTTAAAGGTTGAAAATTGTCGAATTTTGTACTTTGATACGAATGCTTATTATGTTAAGGGATACCGTAAATCGTTTTATGAAGTGTGAATTTGTATAATAAATTAGTATTAAAAAATTTATGTCCGATACAGTAAGTTGGGTTGATAATTAGGAGATACAAGGACATCACTCAATTGAGAAGTCCAAGTTACAAGCTAAATAATAAGATACATTTAAATGTAAAGAATTCTCTTATTTATTTAGCCATACCATTTATTGTGAACTTTTCTTTTAATTTATGTGATTCTCTAATATTTCTAATATGGTGGAGAAAGCATATTGCAATTAGGCTGTTTTATATAACACTCTACTTTTGGTTTCATGTTAAAACAAATTATATAGACTGTGAAGTGACAACTGGTCCTATTTCGATTTCGACAACTTTACTAGATGGAGAAAAAATCTTTTATTCGAATATGTAAAGGATTATGTTATCAGAAAAAACACGTAATTATTTAAATATTATACACAGGCTTTCTTGCAACACTGGGCTATGAAAAAGTACTAAATGATATTAAAAAGAAAAATGGTCAAAAAATGGGATAGGACGTATTGCCAGTTCACAGTCGATATACAGGATCATTATTATATGAAATACAGTAGCATTATAAAAGAAACAGTCAATGCCATTGCTAAACAAATACATTTTAAATAAACCAGTGTGGTTTAGGACTTAATATTACAGTATTGTTGTAAAGTTTTGTTTCATAATGATATCAAAGATTTATAATTATATTAACTTTTATAATTAGGGGCCATCCATAAATTACGTCACACGTTAAGTGCGGGGAGGGGGTCAACGAAATGTTGGCATGGGGCCAAAAATTGTGACGTCACGGCAAAATCTTTTATTAACATAAATGATTGTTTATTGTACCTTTAATTAGTATTTTGTTCTGCCAATTATCTTAAACTTATGTTGATTTTATTAAAGATCGTTTATAATAAAAATAAAATTATTTTTAATTTAATTATTTCTAAAAATAAAATTGATAAATATGTGACGTCACACCGGGGTTACCACAAATTTGACCACCTCTGACAAAGACGTGAGGAGGGGGGGGGTTCAATCCGGAAATTTGACCGTATGTATGGATGGCTCGTTATTAGAGTTGTACAAACTAAGATCCCATCTACATGATCTGACTATGAATCAATGATTCGGTCTTAATTAAAATTTAGCTGAATAGACAATGTGACTATAAGAATTAAGTACTTTATAAAAGCAGCCTTTATTACATAACAAATCATTTAAACTTTCTGTTATTGAATATATAAGTATACTGGTACTTACAGCCTTATTCATGAAAATTATCAACCGGTACTTAAAACTTTCATAGCTAAAATATACGCTCTCGTTTTGGCATCAGTGATTTGGAATGCCGAGCTAAGACAAAATATATTTTAGTTAAGAGTGTTTACAATACGGTTGATATTTTTAAGAATAAGATCCTTAGTGATTGCTTGCGCACAATTAATACATTATTTGCAATTTGTCTGCTGTCGAGTGTCAACATAATGTCAGAAAATCTCGATTTCTATACATGTGTGAGAATATGATAAGGATTGAAGTTACATAGTATTGAAATGTTTTAACAACGTTGAGATTTTACTGAAAATACGCCGCACGAGTCAGTTACTGTAATACGTGATTATAGTTAGACGAAATAATAGTTCATGTTTCCAGTTCTATTGTTTAATTGTTTTTGTTACTTCGTCCCTTAGTTTAACGTAACTTCGTCGTCGTAATTGTATGTTGTGTAAGTGTAAAAATAAAAATTATATTGTGATTTATTTATAGATGCGTAAGCATCCTTCACAAATTATTCTGTACAGATTATCTGTTATCTCAAATTTTCCAAAGAGAGCATAGATAAGAAATTCAAATTAAATGTGCATGTTCTTATGATCATTAACATGAAGAGTATATTTAATTTATCGATTACGTGATATGATTGTGATTTTTATTTGGCAACTTCATTTGAACACTTGATTTTTTTAACCTGTATCTGCCCTAGAAATACATATCAATTTTTATATATTTGACGAAAAAAAAATATTGATCTCTGTAATAACTGTAACTTTGACAATGACTTCATACTTTTTTTACATTGTTGTCACTTGTGAATTATATGCATGGGGATATTTCTAAACGCTATTTTTGCGCAATGCAGGTATAATTTTATTCTCACCGTAGGTACATACCACAGGCTGTCACTCCCCCTTTTAAGTTTCTGTAGTTTATTTTTGTAAACATGTGGATAGAAAATATCTGAATGTCGGTTAAAATAATTTTGCTTCACGAAAAATCAAACAAATAACTTCTTTTCTCCTGTTTGGTTTATGAAGAACAAATGTTTTGATTTTTATTCATTTCAGTCGTTCAAAGCGAAAGCATGCACAGTAAATGCGAGACGAAAACAAATTATTACATACGTGGAATGAATTTGTCAGATAATTGTAAATATATATTTTATGTAATAACTTTATTTTGAAATCTGCCAACATCCACGTACGTACATAATAGTATATAGCTGTCAATTAGATTACGATTCTTATATTCCTTGAAATAATCTTCCCTTTTACAATATGAAGTTCTAGATGAAAGTAGACTGTAATAATGACTATTTTTTATCTGTCTAGGTGGATGACCATCATAAACTAATTTATACACAGAATAAAATTAAATAGATTTACCTATTGGCAAGTTGTGTAAAATAAATAAGCTTACTATAATGCTATTATTATGTCACTAGTTAAGTAAGCAATATAAATATAAGGTAATACGATACAATTGTTTTTAATTTATTTCCATGCCTTTTTCACACACACGCACACACACTACTACTATACTATTTTAATAATTTGCGTATCTTAAATACATCGTTTTAATATACTTGGATATTTTATTATAATAAATTTATCGCCAACTATCATTAAAAGATTAGATATTAAAAATTAAATACGTTTCAGAATAAAATATTTATTATGGAATAAATTATCACATTACATAAAGTGCATTTTAAAACTATTATTATAATAACCTGATAATCTAATAACCTGAAAAGGTATTCTACAAAGGGAAGCGATTGGTTATATTTAGTGGCTACTTTCAACTACTTCAGTCTTGAGCTTAGAGGCGAGTGCTCTGCGTAGTTGCATAGCATCGGACGGCGGCTCCGGAGCAGATCCTTTGAGAACGGCATGCGCGACTCTAGCTGATCGTGGCCGCGGTACGCTTCGGTGGGGGTTTTCGCCACCTGTTTCAAAATGTATCTGATAAAAAATTTATAACATGTACGCCCATTAATTCGACTATACCACGTGAAGAGTGAGGCCGATACTCAATCTCACCTATGCCGTAAGTGATTGATACTAAAATATATTTTAACTACCTCCAGTTTCTTCGCCATTTTCAGCAGCATCCAGCCTTCTCTCACGCACTTGTTTTTTCAGTGCAAGCAGCTTGTCTCGCTGCTGTTTCAAATATTCTTGACGATTGCGTACCTCTTCCTCACTGACCTTAGTTATCAAGCAAAAAAAACATGGTTACAAATTTGAGATTACTTTAAGAATTCCGTTATAGGCATGTTCTCATTTAGCATTTTTATCGCACCGAAGAGGTAAGTGCCATTTCCACTTACTTCTACTTTTTGGGGTAATAGTTGTGGTTGTGTCTTTGGAAATTCAGTTATAGTTGCAGTCGGTTTAAGTTCTTCCTCCCTCTTTTCGAATGTATGCAGTTTTGAAAGCAACGTTTGCTTTTCAGCGACTACCTCTTCTGGGGGGACCGTAATAATATCCTCCTCATCCTCTAAATCTTGTAACTGCAACCTGAACATTTAAACGAAACTGACGTTATTCGAAAATTGTAAATACTGTTAAATTCTAGCCAAATTTTCTCACTTCTTTATTTCGGTCATAACATCGTCATTGTCTGGCCAATCCACGCTTTCATCACTTTTGGAAGTGTCCAAGTCTTCTTGTTGAAGAGAAAATAAGCTGGGCATTGTACCATACCGCTGTTCTATCAGTTCTAAAGCCTGTAAATAATTTTATAGGTCAGTGATGCAATTCACTATCCTACCCATATTTCAAAGCTAAATTACTGTCACGATTATACTAAATATTATCATATTAAATTAAACGGTATAATATTAAAAATATACGAGTACAAGCATGCAGGCCATCATCACAAGTGGTAATTACAGCCCATAACAATAACATTCTCATCAAACTCCAGAAGGTACCCCTGTTTAAGGTTATAGGCGTAGCTATTTCTAAATAGCATAATAAACTTAGTTCCTTTCTAATAGGAATCATGTCCTATTAACCCAAGTGCTTATATTCTTACTTATCTATGTTTTAGACTTTTCTGAACCACTGCTGAGCTGAGTGTACATCACAATAGTTTTTTTCATTAAAATAGTTGTGCGTTTAACTTCCGTTTGAAGAAACCACCTGTTAAGTAGCTATTATTATACAGAACATAGACACAGAGAGCCTAAATCGTATGGAAATAAGCAAACCTGTAGCTGAAGTTCAACATTTTTGTGAGTCATCATTTTAACGAACATCTCGTAGTCATTCGCGGCCCATATCTGTTGAAATAACCGTTTGTGAAAGTACGACGGCAAACCGGCAAGGTCTCCAGCTGATAACCGACATGCTGCCTCAAATTGATCTGCCGTTATTCCAATGTCATCCATAAATGAACCCAGCATCACATCCACCTAGAATATTATGAAGAAAGTTAAACTTATTAGGTAACATCCACGTTAAGAGCTATTCATGCAGCAAATTTAACATGTCAGCTAGGTATATGTTGATATTGACCATGGTGTAAATGATTTTGCTATGAAAAAAACACGAAAAATATATTTTTAATTGATTAAAAAATTTTAAGATGTCTTACTTAAGTTTTATTAATTTACTTACATTATAATTAAAATACTTACAAGGTTTCGGTATTCATCGTGGATCTTTTTGTACTCTGGCCTGTCTAATACTTCACCGTCATCGCTTGGCTCAAAAGCTGAAAATAAAAATGACATGAACACTTATTTGAAAACAAACTTTTTCAACCAATTTTATTACTCATTTTTGTTTTTTTTTTCTCATTTTAACATCAGTTGTTATTGATTTGTGAAGTTTTAGTAGCTGTAATTGGAAGTTTTAAAGAAGAGAATGGATTTTTTTTGCGCCGTGCTTTTTCCCATACTGATAAAAGAGTTTAATTGAAGCATTTAATAAGTGGTTATTTTGTCGACCGGAATAGTACCACCGACACACAGGCACGGATCCTCTGTGAAGACTAATAAAATGCCATAATGAAAAAAAACAAGTAATCATTGTTTTTTTAACACCTCTGTACGATTACACTATTATATCGATCATGAATGAGGTTGTGACCACAACCTTCTTTGAGAACCTGCCATTACACCGTTTCTACCTTTGTGGTAGAAAAAGGTGTAAAGTTATTGTGTTTCGGAAGAAGTGAATCTTAGTCTTCAGGAGTAAGAAATCAATAAACGATTTTTAAGGGTTAAATTACTGCTTGAGGTTGTACAAAGATATTTATGGGCTGCCAAGATCACTTAACATTAGGCGGCGTGCATGCTTGTTTCTATAAAAAATCGTAAAAAAAATCCTTTATAAAACATACATATATGGCAATCATTAAGTGTAGGTACATAAGCAGGGCACTTTTCAGACTAGGAAGGCGTTATATTTTATTGTAGCTGGCCAAAACTACTAACATAGTCCTTTATATTTTATTTTCTAAAAGATTTACACGGAGTTTGTTCGCTAATGAGTTACTAGAGGCAGTCTTTCAAAATATTATTCCTTTGCAAAATATCTTTCGAAAATACTTACGTAGAGATTTTTCTTCAATGAATGTTTGTAAAGGTACATTCCAGACCGGGCCGTGTAGAAAGCCGACGAGTGAATCGAAAACCCATGCATTGTTTTCAAAGTTTTCCATTGAGAAATAATTTCTATAAATATTGGACTAGAACAAGCTAACACAGTTTATAAAGTGATTGGGTGCACTACTAGCGCAGTATAACTAACACCTTGACATTTTAGAAAAATTTTATTTACGCTATCGTTGCTATGGTTTTTGTTACCATCAAACGTTCTTTTTCATCATTTAGTCACGGTTGCCTAACCATTTCACATTTTTAGGTATTTATTGGTGTTTAGATGAAAATTAAGGTAGATACTGTTACTAGATT
>DWNH01000601.1:0-14206 GCA_018249895.1 Tiana niger
AATATCTTGGGACAACTCACACACGGTCATCTGATCCCAAATTAGGTAACTAGGCCTATGCTATGGTAACCAGACAACTGATAAACAAACATACTTAAATACTTTTTTTTTAATAGGATGGTGATGGTCGGTTCACTCCTCATACCTCCTCCACTCCTCCGTAGAACCGCCTAGGGTTACAATGCGCATTAGTATCAATAAAATTTAATGGAGGTATTGATTAAATATGTATATGTTTGATGTATGTATGATGTATAGTAATGGTAATTTATAACATGCTCAGTTATAGATCGAAAAATGTGATAGATTATCTGATTGGACATCAATCAATCGTTATTGCGTGTGTTAATTAGATTAGCTGCTCATTTATAGGATTATTATATATTTGGTGATATCACAGCGCTTGGCTGGTACAGATTACATAATTTGACACAAACTGCCACTTTTTAGTCTATTTCTTCAATTGTTAATATCTCAATTTGTGTATATGTATTTGCTATTACTTTTTGATCTTTCATTAAGTATCAGAAAAAAATTATTTAAACAATTTATATGTCACCTTAAATTACAAACATCATTTTATCTAATTATTACAAATATATATTTATTCATTTCATTAATTACATTTATATAAATATGTGTTTCCAGACGCGAGCACATCCCGCAGCCAATCCAACACCGAGCTGCTGGCCGGGCTGGGCGGCATAGGGCGGCTGCTGGCCGACGGCGAGGGCGCCTCCACCAGCGCCGCGGAGCCCCCGCCCGCGCCTCCGCCCCCCCGCGACAACTTCAAATCCCCTAACACCGTGTGCCCGATGGACGGCAAGATCCCGCAGACCATTCCCACCCCGACCACCGACCGCTGCGAGTTCCCCTTCGGCAGCATGACCCAGGCCAGGGTTATACACCGGAAGGAGAATACACTAGGTTCGTTTTGTTTTACACTTGCGGTTTTTTTTGCTATCGCATCCTATTTGCTTTTATGGTTATCATCCGGACATTATATATATTTAAATTACATATATATCAGACGACTTTGTTGTAGTTATTATTAAAGTACCCTATATTTTTCTTAAGGGTTATTCTTTTAAATTAATTAAAAACTTCATTCATATAAATACTTTGCTACTATTAAATACTATTTTCAGAGTTTGCCATAGAAAATAGTTTCTTCTTATCTCACCCTTCTTCACTTGTACCCCAGAATATAGATTATAAATAGGTTCTCACAATGTCAATCACTACCCAATATAGAGTTTATAGAAGCATTAATGCTTATTACTTCTGAGGGCTAATAATGCTAGCCACATATTAAAAGTCACGGAAAATATGGAGTTACTCATTTTTTATTGATTGCATTTCACCCTCAGAAAATTAATACATTTCATATTTCTATTATTAATGAATTCTTATGTCTCATCATCAGGTATAGGCGGCTGCGCGGGCGGTCTAAGGCCGCCTACCGCGACGGCGACCGCGACGGAACCACAGTTCGTGCGGCCGTCGACGTCATCGTTCGCGGGCCCCCCGCCCCCGTACCCGGCGCCCGCCGCGACACCCGCGGCGTCCCCCGCGCCCCCCACAGTGGCGATGTCGTCGCCGCTGCTCGTCAACTTGTTGCAGAACGACGCCGCTGCGCCCCAGCCCCGGCCGAAGCCGCAACAGCATCCGGCGAAACTGGATCGGCTAGAGGACTCGCAGGTACCTTGTGGCTTGTTAGTTATCCATTAACTCTTGGTGTTTCATACTCTGGAACTCTGAGAAACCCATGCAGGCTATGGAAGATTGGAAGTGAACGGACACGTCAAGGAGGCTCATAGATAGATAGACTTTATTATTTTCTTAATACAACTGATAGTAATTTTCTTACTAATACTATTCTTTTTAATTTCTTACTACTTAATACCACCCGGCATTAAATCAATTGTAATAAATTTACAGTAAAGTGTTAATAAATAATATTCTACATTATTTACTTATTGTTACTTGTCTCCCACTTTGACCTAGTTGATAAAAATTTTATGTCATTTATTTAACATTGTCAAACTGTATCATCTGGAATTCATCACTTACAATCTCAACAGGTGGAACTGGCAGTGGGCCGAGCGCCATTCGAGTACCGCGGTGGACGGCAGACGGCGCCGCGGGCAACGCCTCCCCCCGCGCCCCCGTCGCCCGCACCTCCGCCCCGCGCAGCCCCCCGCCCCTCACCTTTTGTCCGCCGCGCGTTCCCACCCGCGCGGCCCGCACCGCCCACACCACCAGCCTACCGCTCCCCCAACGCGACGGTCATCGCGCGGCCCAGGTTCCCCTACACTACGGATACGTTCCCCGCGCCGCCCCCGCCGCCGTACAGGCAGCAAGCGGCGGCCAGACCGAGGCCACCGCCCCCCAGAGTCACTCCGGAGGATCTCCAAGCACTATTACCTCCGACTACAACAATGGATCAGAAAACGCAGTCCAGTTTTCAGGTACGTTTTATATTAAGGCTGTGATGCTTCTTGATCTATCGATCATTCTGAAAGGTGATATCGGAAGCTCCCTCACCTTCTCTTAATTTAATAATCGAATAAGCGACATTAGGTGATGATGAAGCCCAATATGAATTTCAAATACAAATATTTAAATGTCTATTTTGCTGATTCCATGCATACTACACTATTTTCACTTTTTCCTATTTTAATATGCAGTTCTTGTTCTGTGATTCTGTGACAGTGATCACAATAATTCAAATTATCACGTCTTCTGACAGGTCTTCTAAAATGGTATTGTAAACAACATACAGTTATATTTTGATGTATTTCCTACTTTAAATTAAATGCAATGAGTTTGTAGTTTTTATTGAATTAAGAACGAGTTGTTTGTCTTTATACACCAAGGCTATTTTTTGTCCAATGATACAATGGATACTCTAGTATAACATACAATTAACTGAACTTTGTATGTTATAAATGATAGGTGTAAATAGAATATATTTATAACTGTTATAATTCTGTCATTCCAGGAGTTTCAAAGGTACCAGCAGCAATACAACGCTCGGCAGCGAGCAGCGTCGAGAGATGCGTCGCAGCAGGACTGGAACGAGCCCTACCGGGACTCGCTTAGTCTACTACCAGATTTGCCTGACACCTGCGATCTAGACCAATTGCTGCCCACTCTAGGGGCGGACCTCAATCTAGACGACACCGCCCTCTCCGCCATATCAGACCTAGATTCAACCTCGAAGCTAGACCTCCTATCCAACTACGACGGCTCGCAAGACAACGTGTCCAATTCGGCAGAATCGAATCCAGACGCACTGCTTCGAGAGATCACCGGTGGACAGTACGCGGGATCGACACTAAACGGTCCCTACACGGAACCGTCACCCACTCCGAGCCACTCGAACGCGAACAGTGATGTGCCTTCTAAACCCTCGGACTCTTTCGACGCGAGTGTGAACGAGACCACTTTCATGCCTCCCCCGCCCGTACCGCAGCAGTCCACTTCGAAAACTTTCGCGCAGAGCCCAAACCATACGATAGTTAACACGCACCATCCACCGTTCAAGTCGCCGCCGAACGCTAGTTACTCGATGTCGCCGAGCAGTATGAACTCTGACAGGATGGTCGCGAGTAACCTCAATGCAGATAGAATGGCGACTAGTATGAACTCTGAAAGAATGGCTCCGAGTAGTATGAGCTCTGATAGGATGGCCGCGAGCAATGCGAATTCGGAAAGAATGGTCGCGACTAATGTAAATACGGAACGGATGGTAGCAAACAGTATGAACTCGGAAAGGATGGTCGCGAGTAGTATGAACTCCGAGAGAACTGTTACGAGCGGTATGAATACCGATAGGATGATCGCAAGCAATCTAAACTCAGATAGGATGGTTGCAACCAGTCTAAACTCGGATAGAATGGTTGCAAGTAGTATAAGCACGGATAGGATTGGTGGAACCAGTCTAAACTCCGACAGGATGGTTGCAAGCAGTATAAATACGGATAGGATGGGCGGAAGCAGTCTAAACTCTGATAGAATGATTGCAACCAGTATAAACACAGATAGGATGGGCGGAAGCAGCTTAAACTCAGATAGAATAGGCACCAATAGTTTAAACTCTGACAGAATTATCGCCACCAGTTTAAACTCCGAAAGGATGGGTGGCAGTAGTATAAGTTCCGACCGGATGGCCACAAGCAGTATGAACATTGACCGGATGGCCACAATGAGTATGAACACTGACAGGATAGTCGCAAGTCTTATGAACTCGGAGAGGCTAGCAGGCAGCAGTATGAACTCCGAAAGGCTTGTCGGGAGCAGTATGAATACAGACAGGGTGATAATGGGCAATCTACATACTGACAGAATGATCGCAAGCCAGTCATCATCTATGCCGCCGCCGATGAGGTTGCCGGTTAGAGCGACGACCTCAGTCTCCACGGCTACGGTCGGGTCGCAAGCCACGGCTCAGGAAATAGAAGAGCAGAGTAAACAGTACCTGATCAAAACTCTCATGAGAGACGACGATATTCCTCCGCCCAAGGAGCCAGAGAAGAAAGTCGAGGAAGTTACTGTCGCGCAGTGCAAAGTCAAAGAGAACTCTACGGAAACGCCTGAGATTTTCGGCATCGCGAAAGTTACCGAACCCATAGAGGACTTCAAAAGGTGTCTGGATGAAGATTCCAAGATGAAAAATAAGATTATAAAGAGAGACAGAGACGATAAATTAGCGCAAAAAGGGGGCAAGCCTAGAACAGCCGGCGCGAAGGAAAAACCGGCGACGCTAAAGGATAAGATTGTGCGCGATGGAAAATCTACCAAAGTTGCCTTACCGCGGCCGCACGTCGCGAAACCTGCCACTCCTACCAGCGAGGCGCCAAAGTCACCTTCTGGAGAAAAGGAGTCTATAAAATTGAGGTTGAAATTAGATAAAAATGAACCTGTAGTTCAACCTGTGTACAAAGCAGACGTTAGCTTCATTAATCTACCTTCAAAAGGCGACAAACCCACTGAAGGAGAACTTAGGGTACCACCGTTACATATAAGCCTCAGAGGTCGAAATTCAGCGGTGATAAAAAACTCTAAGAAGGAAAAGAAAAAGTTCAGCCCTGTCCAGCTGCACTCGAAAAAGATAAAAATTAGGAAAACATTGGAGACGGAGGACAAGTCCCACAGGCGGGACTCGGAGGAGTCTCTCGCAGCGAAATCGGGAGGTAGTACTGAGAATTCTAAGACTGATGAGTACATGCACGTCAAGAACATAAAACTGAACAACCATTATGATGAGGGCGACACGATAAAGTCTGAGACCGCGAACAACAGCGTGGTGTACAAAATGAAGACTATATCTAAAAACGCTCACATAGTCACGAAGTCTCACGACTACAAGCTCTTGAACAACAAGCTGATGCTGGACAGTTTGAAGTTGAAAAAGAAGTCGAAACTACTCAGTGAGGTCATAGACAAAGAGAGGGACAAGGAGTGGCGGAACGACTTGCTGGAAAAGGAGGGCAAATACGCGCAGAACGAGGGCTACAGAGAGATTGTGAACAACCACGAAATGAAAAAGAAGTTACCAACTCCAAAACTAGAGACGGGTGGTGCAAAATGTGATAGTTTAAAGTCCAGTGACGTAAAGACTGTGCAAGTGGACACTGATTATAATGAAGTGAAAACAGGTGCTAGTGAGATGGACAGGTTGCTCAAGTGCCGTAAGCGTTTGGAACGGACAATGAGTGTAGACGACTTTGAAACCCCGACGTTTGATCATGAGGACAACAAGTTGAAACGGACGCTAACAGACAGTGCAATTACCTCTCCAAACGGACTGATCACTTCAGAGAAGAAGAGAAAAATTAGCCATAGTTCCTGTCCAGGTATGTATGTCGATTTATGTACGAAGTCCTAAGGTTATTTCCATATTAGACTAACTTTTGTATATAAAGCTTGGTTAGAAACAATAAGGTGTATTATGAAAAAGATTTGGCAAATGAGGTGTTAGCACTGGCTGCTTGTACACTGTTTTGAGATTGAAAATCTCATCAAAAACCGCATCTCAAACTCATCATTCAGCAAATATGAACCATGATTACATAGTTGTTAGATTAAATAAAGATATGTTAAAGATTGAAGGTATAGAATATTTAGTTACACAAGATAAAATTTATTTAGTTATGTAACTATTTAAGATAACACACACAAGGTAGCACCTTAGATATTTCTAGCCAGGCTTTAAATCTGAGAGTTAGTTTTTTACAAGAATG
Organism: Tiana niger; assembly: GCA_018249895.1. Taxonomy (NCBI): domain Eukaryota; kingdom Metazoa; phylum Arthropoda; class Insecta; order Lepidoptera; family Hesperiidae; genus Tiana; species Tiana niger. The sequence goes on from DWNH01000601.1 coordinate 6,249, forward strand.
GTAACAATACAATTTCATGTACAAATTCAATGTAAAAATCATACATTGGTACAAATATCTGATATATCAATGCTAATTAAAGGAAATAATAATGTTCGTAACTGAATATTTAATACCTAAAATTATAACCAGAATGTGGGTGTATATTTAAAGAAAGCTATAATTAAAAAGTACATAAACATGTGTGTAAAAAGCTGTACGTTTTGTAATCATTGTATCAAAATATAATTTTAGTCTTCATAAAATTCAGTTACTATAAATAAAGTGCAATATGATTCTGTGTAATTATTTTAAAAAATTATAGATTACAGATTTTATCGTTTGTGTTATTATTATTATACAAAATATGGAAGTAATCTTGAAACTTAGATATAATGTAGAATATTAAGTATACTTTTTTTTGTTTGTAGACCAATAATTTTAGTCAATAACATTCATTTCGATGTTGTGTATTATTATGTAGAATTAGTGCTAAATTTATTTTGTTTATTTTCTTTATTAGTTAAACAAATTTTTATTATATTTCAATCCATGAATTTGTCACAAATCTTGTTGTTCTTATAATTTTGTATTTCGAAATTTATCTTCATTTTTACTATTCTATTTATAGATCAATTAAAATATTTCGAAACTGGACAGGAAGTGTTTTAATGACGTCAAAAGCCATTTTTGACATTACAAAATTCAAAATTGTGGAGGTATATCGTAAGAAATCTTATTATGACCTCCTGATTTGCATTGCATCTCAGACGATAAAGAAAGATATTTATTTAGAGCATAGTTTCGAATTCTGACCAGCTGAATGTCAGTTCATCCACACTGAACTAGTTGAAAATCATTAAAGTAATACAGTCAAATATTCATTACAAATATGTCTGTTTGCGTTCCAGATCCCCCTGGATCGACAAACGTAGGCACGATAGGCGCTAGTCGCGTAGATTCTCCCCCGCTCGTCCCCGGCCAGCGCTGCGGGGCCGTGTCGCCGCGCCGCAAGGAGCGGCCCAAGGACAAGTCCTACTGCAAGCTGGTGGCCGAGCGAGCCGCCAGGCCCGATAGCGATAAGTTCGGCAACAAGTCTCCCAATTCACAGGCACAAGGTGAGGACTCTGGAATAGAGTCCATGGACGCCCTCTCAGAGAAGTCACCTAACCAGGCGAGCCAGTCGCCCCCCGGCCCTCAGAGGAAGGAGCGCCTGGATATGCCGCGCTCCACTAGCCCCACATCAGTGCAGAGGATAATCGGCGTCATTGATCCCCCGCCCGCGTCGGACGAGTTGCTAGAGAGGCTGTCGCTGGCGACAGGACAACCCCACTATGACCCGGTGCCGCCTGACATTGACGACATGGGTGACATAGAGGCCGAGCTCGCCAAGATGCATGCAGACCACATCAACGGGGACGACGCACCCAGGCGCCCGCCGGGCGACTCCCCGCAAACCAAAGAGGTGAAGAGGGAGCCAACGCCTATCCTCAGGGACGACGAGACGCCTCCCGGCCAGAGTATGGAGCGGAAGGACCAATTGAAGACTGAGGTCAAAATGGTCGACACAGAAATAAAACTCGAATGTAATATTGCTCAAAAGAACGACGCTTGCGTTGGCAAGGTCGAGGATGTCTCGCCAAAGAAGGAGAAAGGCGTCGACGACTTCGACCATCTACCGAGCAGGATGTCGCCGCCCCTTTATACGTATTCCAACCAAGAGAAGGCCTGCGCGAATGAAGCTCAACTAAAGGAAGAGAAGGCATCGACGGTCTCCGAGAACGGCGAGATGAAAGGTGGCGAGTCCGAAACAAAGGAGAAACACGAGCCGAAACTCGAAAGGCTACCGTTGAAAGCGGACTTCCCTGACAAAAGCCTCCTAGAGCAGCTGCTCATAGAAATTCCGACGCCGGACTACACAGGCAAGAGGCCGGAGTCGCCCTCCCCGTCGGCGCTCGAGCGTGTCGCGCGAAGCAGCGTACGCACGCGCTCTAGCAGCAAGATGAACAGCCCCGCCGACGGGCCCAAAACGCCGCGGCTCAGCCCTGGCATCGGTAAGATCGAGCGAGCAGACTCGCCTGCGCTGCAGCCACGGAATTGCTTGCGCAGCGGCTCTGTCGACAAGACGAGTCCACGGACCGCTGCGCCCGCCAAGCCTGCCCCAGGCGTCAAGCGGAAACGGCGCGAGTCTGAGAGCTCATGCGCGTCGACAATCAGCTGCGAGGAGGGCCCGTCGCCTGGGCGGCCTAAGAAGAGGCCGCGGAAGGTGGAGCAGAAGCTCGCAAACCTTGCGGGGCCGGGAGCCGGGAAGGGAAAAAAGGAGTCGGATAGCGATAGCGACGAGCCGCTCATCTGTAAAGTGCGGGGCAAGGGCGTAAAGGGGCCGCGGGTGGGCGCGCCGTTGGCGCCGAGCGGGATGGTGGCGGTGGCGGCGGCGGTGACGGCAGCGGCGGCGGCGACGGCAGCGGCGCCGACGGGTGTGGGGGGCGCGGCGGGGGCCGGCGTCGGCACGCGGCGCTCCGTGCGCCACGGGCCCGCGCTCCCTGCGCCGCCCAGCGATACGCCTATCAGACGGAAAACGAGGAGTGCCGGTAAGTACAGTATAAAGTTTATTTTTGTATGTTTCTTTAGATTAGTTGTCTTTTCTATTGATTGGTGCCACTACGAGTTCCAAAACTATTTCCATAGTAATTGAAATTTTTAAATAACTAACTCTTATATTCTAATATTGAATTTGCTGATCTTGGGGGTATTTTGGTACGCTGATTAAGTACTTAGATTTTTTCTGTCCACCCTCAGTTTTTTTGAAAAAGCCATTTGTATGAATAAAAAAAAAACTTTACAAGTATTTTTTATTACAATTAAGAAGCAAGCTCCCATTGTGAGATTTTCACTCCAAATTCTTTGATCATCTTGCTATGACAGTCAACATTTTCTGCTATAATTTTTTTTTATTCCACTTTCTAATCTGGTGTAGCGGTGGTACTTCCCCGGGCGGCAGCATACCACCTTCTATGCTGTTGCGGTTCCTATTCTATATATGTATGTTTTAATGAATAAGGATACAATAAAAACATAAATCACCATAAAAGACTGACAAGGAATTACACATTTATTTATTTATGATGATGATTATATATCGTTGATGATTTGAATATTGACATTTATTTATTTTATTTATTTATTTAAGTGTTTTATAACATAATGCAGTGCATAATACAGTGAAATCATTGGTCCCACACTAGGATACCTTGTGTTGTGTGACATGACATGATTACATGATTGAGTGCATGATGAGTACATGATTTATATATTATCGTTCCAGTGGGCGAAGGCGGTGTCCCGGCGCCTCCCGGCGCGGTGCGGCGGCGGCGCGCGTCTCGTGACGGCAAGTGACGGCGGCGGCGCGCGGACCGCGGCCCCCCCGCGTCCGCGCCCGCGCCCGCCCCCGCCGCCTCCGCACCACCTCTGCCGCCCGCCTCCGCCCCGCACCCGCACCTCGCGCTGCTCTACACACTTGACTGACACCGTCTCCACCTCGTGTGCATCACGGCTCCTCCTCACAACGTACGGTGTGGCCACCCACCACGGAATACATCACTTGCTCCGCTCCACACATCGAACAACGGCGCTTGTCGTACGAGGCGCCTAGTGAAACATGGAATCCAAACATTACATCGTACACTGGTGACGCTTCCGACCGTTGAAACTTAGTGCTAACGGACGTGACCGCGGTCGAGGAGGAATGATAATGTAATATGTTAATTCGTTTTCAAAATGTGACCTAGCTAATGCACGAATCGTTCGATGTGATCCGCATAGTAAGTGTCGCCTCGCTCGTGCTTTACATTTATGTGGACTGTTGGTTATTGATTTTATGAATCTCAGGTAAAATGAAAGTTGAGCATCGTGCAATATGGGCGAGGTGGGGTGTGTTAACTGACTGTTAGTGAAAATTTTAAAGGAGTAGTGAGTGAGTTTGTTGTTATTAATCGGAGTTATTGGTGTCCGCCGGGCTTCGGTCCGGACCGTGTCGATATTCGTAAAAGTGTTCATAAAACGTTCCTCGTTCCCGTCACCGCTTGAGTTCGAACCCGTTGTGAGGCCGACGTTGTTTGTATTCGTTTTCATTTAATTTTACATTTAGTGAACAAATCATGTTACCATTCACTATGAAGCACTCGACGTTTTCTTTAATTGTAAGTTGATTTCTTCTATCGAGTATTTTTAAGAGCGTCTTAAAGTTTAATTGACCACCAAACGGCGGAACTTCGGACGAGTAGTTTAAGCCAATCGTGGGAGCCTTCGTTTAGTGTATAGAGGTGTATCATTATTGTACAAAAGAGCACTCGACTTGTAGACACATTGTTATAATAGGATAAATACCCGAGAGATATAAAGATAAATGCGTAAAGTTTTAAAAGATATTTTCATACGTTTTTGCACGTAAAGTAACGTCGTGAACACGGGAGCGTTGTAGTTTTAATAGTTTCGGCGGGGACACGCCATCTTGTGAGAGCGGTTGTAATTTTCTACCGTTGTTAGTTTAATTAAATAATAGAAATGTATTTCGCACGATCGCCTCTCCCCGCCGAGGCCGCGCCGCCATTACGATGTCACATAGCGTTTAATATGTAAGTGAATTACCGAGACCAATAATTGTAATTTATATGTGGACACGATATTTTGGTGGATAATTTCTTAGTGAAATGATAATAATCGTGACTGAGTGTTTCAACAGTTTGTCTGTTTGGGCTTCCAGTATACATACTAAACTTTATTGTTTTGACGCCCCCTCCCCCCGAACCCCCTTTGTTTTCATCCCTTCCAGTTGTACGACCGCGTCCCATCGTCAGTTTTCATTTTATTTCTTACACAACTATTATTGATTACGAACCAGTGATTATTTTGTCTTAGATTTTAAGCTAGCTTTTCTTTGCACTGTACATAATGGTTGAATTTTAAATGAAATTTAGTTTTTCTAAGTAGATGCTAGTATTTATTATCACAATTCTAAATGAACTCTCACATTGTGATGCATACATGAAAATTATATGTTTCAGTATCGTGCTGGGTTTGTTGGTTTTTGTAGCGTTGCTAAATTTAAAAATTTACATAAATTTTACATAAATGATAATAATGAAATCAAATACAAATGTTAGAAAATGAATTGTCCTGAAGTTTTTATTAGTTGAAATGCATTTGAATATATAATGCAGCATGCACGAGCATGACGAGAGTTGTATAATTATTTAATAGAGAATTTCCTTTGCGGTTCCTATGATCGATACAATTTGAAGCAATAATTTGTGGATGTGAACTCTTCTATTACCTAGTAGAGAGGGGTGACTGCGGCCGCTTACCGGCCCGCCTTATCGTAACTCGTAGCTCGCGATCCACGTAGTTGTTCAGTATTTTGTACCTTTTTTCTGACTTTTTCCCCCTTTATACTCCTATTTTGACGATGTTGTTGTTACTATTAGGTCGGACAGTGATAGTGCTACAATACAAAAAGTGTTATAGTACGTACGTAGGATGTATAGTATATTGAGAATATTTTATAGTTAAATATTAATAAATTGCCTGATAAATTGTGCCCTAAAACGTGTGCCGTGGATCGAGCTGTGTGTGTCTGTCGCTGTTTTGTTAATAAAGTTATTAGTGTTAGAGCGGTGCGGCTATACGGCTAGCCTTGAGAGGGCGAGTGCGAGCGAGAGGCCGCGCGACTAAACATTGTTTCTTTGTTTTAAACTATTATTTTAAATATCGGTCCGGCCGGTGTACAATCTCTTGTAAATTTTATGTATAGATGGGGAAATTAATATATGTTACACGTTAAGTAATTGTTTTTTTTTATTACATTTATTTTGGGAGTTGTCGGTTTTGGTCGCGTTGTACATACAGCTTGGCGCCTAGCACCGCTCCACGCGGGCCGACTGTCAGTGGAATACTAAGCCTTGTACTGTAATATACGTGTAAGTGTGACCGTCAGGCTTGTACCATATAATTATAGTGAATGGACTCTCAAAACTAGCTGTGTATATTGGGTGTATAGTTATCCTTTTAGTTTTTGTTTTGTTTTTATTTTCAACTAATGATAGTAATTTATGCCGATAAAATAAAATATCTATATTATACATTTATATATATCTATGAAGAAAGAAATACAAATAGTTTAACACTATAAATATAGGCTAGGGGTTACACCACACCATGAGATAGCGTATAGTTTTGGTATGTAAACATTATGTAACTTGTAAATAGATTGCAGAAATAGTGAATAAAAGAATTGATACAATAAAATTTAACATTATGTTATTGTAATATTTTTTTAGTATGTGTTGTTAGCACCAGCGCGGCCGGGGCGGTCGGCCGGCGCGTAGTGACGGTGACCGTGTAAATGTTTGTTGCTGCCGATTGGTTAATTGCATCAATCCTTTTTTATTGTGCATTATTTTTTCTGTAAGTTGCTTTCTCTGTCGTTCTTCATTATTTTTAAATCATATAATTATATTCATAAAGTACGATGAGTCATGGTGAATTATTATCATATTATTATGAATGAAAAGAAATAAGGAATATTATTGTTCTGCTATTATTAAATTTGTAAAGTTAGTTTATTAATAAACGAATAAAAAAATTGTTTCTTGTTTCACTGGACGGTGGTGGGGGTTCCTGTTGGAATATTAATATGGGAGATATAAATTTTATTGAAATACCTGCACTTACGCCCAAGGAGTTCAAACATTAAAAGATTAGCACAACTAAAATTTTATGAAGATTTGAGGCGGATAGAATAAGCTTTCAGTCCCTAGCTCGTTGTAATTTTGCTGGTTCACACTGATCTTGGAGTGAGTAGCAATAATGATTCTTCGAGAAGAGTCGTCTCTGACGACAGTGTGATTCTTAAATGAAGACTGTCTTGAACTAGTGAGATTTGTCTTAAGCCAGACAATGGGAGTACCTCTGAAGTATGGTGTCGTGGAGGAAGGTACGCTGTGTAACATTATTTATTTAATAAAAGCAACAACCCCTACAAGATAAACACCAAAAACAATTTAAAACTGACTAAAACATTAGCACAGTTATACGTGTAAACAACTTTCGAATAAAAATGTTACGGCATCAAATTAAATATAAAAACCAAAACGGAATATTTAACGTCGTTACAATTTAAAAAGTAATCCAAATAAAATTTTCTAACTATTTATAGTTCTACAATAAAATTGATTTGATAAAAATGTTGACAAAAAGATTTTTAATTTTTTGGCTAAAAATCAAGTGAAAATTACAAATTCATATATGTAGGTACAAAACTTAATTCTCATTCACTCATTCACTAACTACAATATAGTCCCATACCTACTACTTGTCAAATCGTGGATTTTGACAAATAGCAAGTACTTGATTAATGGACTTAAGAAAATTTAATGGAATGATGATGATAGTTAGACCGTTACAATTTTAAATGTTAACTTAAAAGTTAATCCATTACTCGAAATGGTAATTTTGTTAAATAACAAAGGGAGTGGGTCGGAAGTGGAGTCTTATACCACTTATATTTTATTATATTAATGATCTTAAAATCTTTTTTAATCTAAATCTAGCGGTCTTATTTACAAATTGTCTATAGACAATAATAAAAGTTGCGTAGGTCGAATATTTATTTTCAATTCAAAAATAAAAGGAATAATTCTGTAATCCATATTATTAAAAGTTATTATTTATCACTTAGAATTAGGCTAGATTAATCAAATAATATTACATTATATTACTAGCTTATCTTACGATTCTAGCACAGATAACATTAGTATAGATAGATAACATTTGTGTAATAGAGAACTGAAGTTGAATTACTATCTACATTCTGATTGGTTTATATAAAAATTGTCCAATGAGTGACTTGTAAGGATCCGCATTAAAACGTAGCGTAATAGAGAACGTGTCTTCGATAATTTATCTTCTGGTGATAGAACGGT
>DWNH01000602.1:0-14192 GCA_018249895.1 Tiana niger
TTTGTTCTTGGTGGGGATCGAACCCACGACCTCCTGTTTAGCAGTCAGATTCGCTAACCACCAGAGCACGCTATCAAAAGACAGTCGAATAATCAAACACGCCCCAGTACAGAATGATAATTTGTATTTTAGTTTGTATTTAAATTGTGGGATGTAAAGCAAAACTATTTATTTCTATCCAATAGACACTTGTGTCGTCATACTCGCTACTGAAAAATGTCCTGTATATTGTCCTTATGTTGTGAATGTCTATTTAAAGCTGTATTCGTTGTGATGTGCAGATGTACCAGTGGATCGGCGCGGGGCGCGACTGCGACGCGCTCCTGGGGCGGCTGTGCGAGCGCTGGCTACGCGCCGCCGCTCCGCGCCTGGCACGCGACCGCGCAGCGCTCGACCTTGCGCATCGCGACCGCATCGACCGCGCCGACCGCCCCGATCGCCCCGACCGCCTCGACCGCCCCGAGCGCGCTGAGTTGCGTGAGCGTGCTGAACTACGCGAGCGCGCTGAGTTGCGCGAGAAGGCTCTCAGGTATAATTAAACTTATCCTACTAATTATAAAAGTGATAGTTTATATGTTTCAATGATTACTGAATCACGCAAAAACGGCTGGACCACTTTGGATGAAATTTAGTTCACAAATACTTCATAACCTGGATTAACACATAGTATACATGTGAAAAGTATTTCACTCCGGTAAATGCCATGACTAGACGGAATATCACGCGGGTGAAGCTGCGGGCAAAATCTAGTAAATAAATAAATATTGATATCTAGCATGTCCCTAGGTGTGGTATAGAGGTTAGCGTGCCAGTTCGTCATTCCAAGAGTTCTGGCTTCGATTGCCGCCGGCAGTAGTTTAAATGTCATGTGTGTCATGTCATGTGTTTTCAGTGTGGGTGTTAGTGTATTTGTCTATATATGTGTCCATCGTAGTCACGACACAGGGTATCTTAGTGTGGGTCTATGACTGTTATTATTTATCTGATCTCAAACTAGGCAGAGCCTGTATAATGGTAATATGGTAGAAAAATATGGTTGAAATAAGCTTCCTGTTTTACTTCCAGACAAGCAGTACAAATTGTAAAACCGCCAACGAGTTTAGAAATGGCAGATTTTCGGGCTCAGGAACGGAAGCGGTTCTCTACGGCCACAAAGCCGTTCACCTATTTACAACATGGGTTCGTTAATATTTACATAACAATTAAAAAATGTATTGTAGAAACTAAAACTTGTTAATTCTATTTCGTTGATTATGTGTTGTTGGCATATAGAGTTGAATGATTGTCAATATTAAATTATGGTCTTGATACGTTTTGTGCACGAGATAGCAAATACATCACATTTGTGGCGATCAGATGGTCACTTTCGTGCTAACTTCTTGAAGTCTTTTCTTGGACCTCAATGATAAACTTTCTTCTTTCTTTCTTTTATCATAAGAATCCGCAACGCAACTAGAGTTAGATAAGCCCCAACGGCTCCACTAAATACGACATAGACTTCATCTTGGCAAACAAATGATACACATGTCTCCTTGATGAATAGAGTGAAGACCGGAAGTAATGGCCTAGGGCGGCAAAATTATAAAGGCTGAAAGGTCAAAAGATGTCTTAAATTTAATAATAGTTAAAAAAAGGAAAAACACGCTTTCAACTAAAAATTAAAAAATAAGTTAGTTTAAAAAAAACCGTGAGGTTCTCGAAATCTGTTGAAAACACCTCACCCATTTTTGGTATATGTAGGTAAGTGAAATTGATGAAAATGTAATTCAAAGATTCCGTTGCATTCATTGATACATACGATAGATACATACATACATACAAGTTTTTCGTTTTTAGCATATTATTTTTATGATGTTAAGCATGCTGTCGGCACCTATAATTATTCTAGCACTTGCCATGATTCTATCCGTCCGTATCGTTGGCGCCCTATTATAAATAAATAAGTCAAGCTAATTATAAAGGATGTAAAAAAAGGGCGCCATATTAGACGGGGCCCAGGGCGGCATCAAACCTAAATCCGCCACTGCATACTGTCTATTCTCGTAAGTCCTTTCATAACTGAAATGTGTACTTGCATTTGGTACATCGGGCGCGTTAGTCATCGCTGTAACATGCCGCACACTTGACGTCCATGCGTCACATTCGGTCAGCTGATCATGATAACGATTTTCGTTGATTCACTGGTTTACAGATAAGGATAACACTGGCAATTGCTTTCATAAGCATTCAAAATAGGTTATAATCTTTAATTGTATATTTCAGATTATTAATGTTTTGCACTGTTTTTTATGTACCTAACGAAAAATTAAATGTACGCCCTGTACTTTTCATAGTAACGTTAGGAATACGTACATAGTACGTAGCTGTATTGTAGCTCTGCAGAGATTGTTTTTGACTTTTATTTGTGATTTCAAAAATTTCGGCGGACTTTTGCCGGCAACACTTACTGTGGAATAAATATACTGTGGTATATACATCAGGCAGGAATCTGAGATCGCAAATAGATGCGTTGCTACTTTTGAGTTTGTGAACTCCGGCATGCACACCTTTCTTCCGAAACACAATGAACCTGTCAACTTTTTTTTGACAATAAAAAGTATAAAATTGTTTGAATAGGATTAATAAAATATTTAGAAGAAAAATAAAAGTATGTTTCAAATTTATGTACGTGTTTCCTTAAAAAGGTATTGTCGTATACTGTGTTGATATTTTTGAATATTTCAAAGTTTGCTTGACAAATAGAATTTAAGTTTATGTAATATAAACAACCTTTTTTTAATTAAAACTATTGATACATCATTTATTCATTATAACATTTTAGTTCAGAAGTTATTATTATTTTCTTTATCACTAGTACGTTTTGTTTAACTTATAGGTATGTATTAGGTTATAAATAATTGAGTACCCGTAACGAATGCTTCATTTTATGCGTTATAGTAGAAGTTCGAAATAAAATATTTTCATGTACTCTATTTTTATGCAAAATTATAATTATAGTATATTTATCGAAAATAAAGTAGGATACGTCTTTATAAAGTATTGTTGGCAACACTAGGTGCGGCGGTATTTCCGCGGGCGGCCTCCTACCTACAAAAGCAATAAATGTTCCCGTCGCCAAATTTGGTACAGGTGCCGGTTCGTGGTGGGCCCCGCGGGGACGGGCGCGGGAGGCACGGGCGGCGCGAGCGCGGGCGGCGCGCTGCTGGCGAACACGCGGCCGCGCTCTGTCACCTTCCCCGCGCTCGTGCGCGACGCGCTCGCACGCCTGCCGCACGGCGAGGGCTCGCGCCGGGACGTGCTCACACTGCTCAGGTAAACCGATAAATGTCTGTTGATATATATTGACTGGCTTCGTGGACTAGTAGTTAGCGAACCTGACTGAACGGGGGGTCACGGGTTTGATCCCCACCCAGAACAAATGTTTATGTGATGAGCACGAATATTAGAAATTCAGCGCCCGGCTGGAATCGCAACCTAAATACGCATCGTCGCTATTTTGATTAAATGTTTTAAAATTTTAATTTTATCTTTACAGAATGTCTCAATTCTTAATGCCCTGCAGTGACCAAGCACTATCAGGTGCTCTGTCGTTGACTCTCGACAAACTTTTGTCTGCCAAACGCGACCCTGTCGTCAAGTTCGACTTAAAAACGTCAGTGTGGACTTACCTTCATCGAAATAGGTAATGTTTTTATAATTTAGTGATATAATATGTTATTGGAAACGATGTAAAAAATTTTATTTATCTGATAGGACCGAAGAAGATTGGCTGAAGAGTACTAAACGCGGAAAAACTTCAGTATCATCGCGTGTAGTTCATTCGCCGCCCGAACCTGTAAGTCTCCCAACGTATTGTTATAAGTTTCCTTATAGTATTGTCTATGTTTATTGTTGTGTGAAACTATCAATAAATTGTGCGATAGGGTAACAGCAGTATGTTATTCCAAAAGCAATAAATTCAACTATTACAACGCAGTATATAGTTGTATTGGTGCAGTGACATCTAGGTTTAATCTTTGAAAAGTATGTGTAACCAATAGCAGTTTATTGAACTTTGGAGTATGATGATAGTAATAGGAAAACTCCTTTGCATTGCTTAATTAGAGAAGAACGTAATATGAAAGACATTTGTGAGCGTACAGACTGATAGAAGATACTCGTCAGTGTGACTGCAACTAATCGGATCTAGTCTGTCGGTTAAACCTAGATGTCACAACACTTCGATTTCGACATAATGATGTTTATATTCTACTCAGATGGAGTTGGAAGTGGCCAACGCGTCGGACAAGGAACGTATGGAGAACAATGCGTCGGACAGCGACGTTGACGTTGACGACTGCGGCACACCCGTACCGCACCTCTCCTCCGCGCAGCTCCTGATGCAAGCCACGGCAGGACACACTAAACACACAATCCCGCCCAAGAATAGGGGGAAACTGGTCGCCACGCCACAGAAACCCAAGCCAACTCCCAAAACCGCAGCCAAACCCACCGCCGTCATCCAGTCTACTAAGCAAGCGAGTGGGCAACAAATGAAGCAGGCTAATGTAACAGGAAAGCCGAACGCTGTAACACCTCAGACCTCCGTCATAGCTCAAACGACGGCTCCGGTGAAGCAACCTCCCCAAGTCCCTAGTGTTAGTCAGACCGGAAAGCAATTGCCTCAAGGTGGTAAGCAGACGAGTGTCGTAGCCCAGGCTGCCAAACAGTGTAGTGTTATACAGACACAAGTGACTATGCCTCAAGGTGTGCAATCACCGAAAAAAACTGCTTCTCAGTTGAATAAATCTAGTGTTCTGCCAGTGTTGAAGCAAAATGTTAGTATACCACCTTCTCCAAAGACAAGTAGTGAGTCAGTGATAACGATTGCCAAGTCGTTGCCCTCGGTGGTAGTGCCGCCGCAGAAGTCGCCGCTTAGCAAGCCAAAGACAATTATGAAGCCTGAATCGTCACAAGCATCTGTAAGTTTAAAAAATTGTAAAGCTTTATTACATTATCAACTTTCCATTATGGTCCTATGAAAATACAAATGTGAAATGCAGAAGCAAAGAAGAAAAGAAGGAAGTGAGAAAAATCTGTCACCTACAAAAATTCGTAAAATGTATTCCTTATACTACTTAAGGTGATTGCAGTTTAATAATTTAAATATAATTATTAAAATAAAGTAAAATTACAACAAAACCATGGATAGATATAAATGCTTATATTAATTTCTAAATTTAATATAAAAATAATCCTTACAACCAGTGAATCTATCCGAACTTATTGATCTTGTTGTGACAATTTTGTTGTATTTCAGTCAAGTACAGCAAGTACGTCCAGTCACATAGTTAGTCCAGTCTCTTCAGTAATACAGCCTACTGTACCTGTGTCTGTTCATCAAGCACAAGCGAAGGTAAAGCTTCAATAATTCCATTAGTGTCAGCATTATTATATCATATGTAGATATAGAAGAATATTCAAAACGATTGACATTTACAGCATATTAGACTGGCCTCGTGGTCTTGTGGTTAGCGAACCCGACTGACAACCCACGACCTCCCGTTTACCAGTCAGGTTCGCTAACCACTAGACCACGAGACCAGTCGTTTCTTGACAATAATCAATTTAAACACCTATCTTCGACAGTTGACACAAGTGACCAGGTCGCTGTTAATAAAACCATCTGCAGCGCCAAGCTCGAGTACCCCAGCTGTTGCCACCCCAGTTGTTTGCTCTCCAGCTACTCAGGTTTGAAAATATTTTGATAGTTTATCATTCAATTATCGTAAATGTATTATGATACTAATATAATCAAATATTTAAGTTTAAATATGACAGAAGATAAAAAATATTGATAGTGCACTGCAAACTGTGTATACATTACACAGTTTGCAGCGCACTATCAATATATAACTATAACTGATTTTAAAGGAGTCCCTAAAGTTTTTTCCGCATGCTTTTTTTCTCCCGGTCAACATTACCAAAAGAGCGCCTAAAGCCGATGAACTTATTAATTGTTTGACTTTCATTGAGTATAATAATATGTAAATTCCTTGATGAATAAAACAATTCATCCTCCCTAATGATTAAAACAATTTCATTTCAAAAATGATATAAGTAAGCGAAGTAAAATTAACTAGATGTTACAATACACATTTCTATCTATTATCTTAAGTCAATGTTCACAGCTTTATATAAATTTTTCACGCATTATTCCTTTCAATGTTTCTTTTTTTACAAATTTAGGTGATAGTTTTTTCATCGTCATTGTAGATAATCCCGCAATCCGTCAATGTTTTATCCATCGATAGCCACCCCCACTCAGTTTCTTTCTACCATGTCTATAATGTCATTGAGTTGGTTATTTTATATGAACATTGAAAATTAAAAGAAATGGTTTTTGTTAAACAGATGTAATACCTAACCTAACCTCAACGTAGAACTACAAAGTAGAATTACAATTTCAGACAACAACAACAACCAACATAAGAAGGGGTGTTGTCAGAGTTTTGAGTCCAGCGACCCCGTCTTCAGGAAAATCATTGATATCGCCCCGGGCACTCATGCAGCAGCGTAAGTATTATTCATATTTATTCCAGGGACAGATAACGTCAATTTCATTAAAACAATGTTTATTTAACAATAGTTTCGTATTGTTTATAGCATCTACAACAGCAGCAAAAAAGCGTCCTACAATGCAAAACACTGCAACAGTTACGACTGTAGCACAGGTCAGTATCCATGGTTCCAGGATTGATATGTAGGTATTGTTAGGATTACAATAATTTCAATATTTTTTATAAATAAACGTTTCGTGATTGTCTTTACACATTTTTTATATTTACAAAACGGCTTAACTCACTTGCTTTTTTCGAGAAATACACGTAAGTTAACCCATATTGAATTTATATAAAAAAAGTAATCTTCTTGCTAATAGAATATAGAATTTATCGTAATTGCAGAGTTCAGTAAACACAACAACCGTCGTGAGCAGTCAGCCAACAGTAGTGTCCTCATCAGTAGGAACACGAACAGTGCAATTAGCGGGAGGTCGTACCGTTCAACTAGCTTCCAACCAGACAGTGCACTTGCCTGGAGGTCAAGCGGTCCAACTAACATCAGGTCACGCCTTACAATTGTCATCACTGCAACCAACACATAGTGTCAGATTACCAAGCGGGCAAACTGTCCAGCTAGCATCGCCTCAAGCAGTTCAAGCGGTCAGAGCAGTTTCCACAATACAAGTGAAGAATCCTAGTCCGCGACCGCAGTCGTCCCCCAAGCCCGTCATTCAAAGTACAGGCCAGCAGTCAACGGTACAAATACCGGTTTCGACTGTTCAGCTCGCCGGACAAACAGTTCAAATCGCGGGACAGACGGTTCAGTTGGCGGGGCAAAGCGTCCAGTTAACGGGGCACACAGTGAAACTACCGAGTGGGCAAAGCGTACAAGTGGCCAGCCAGAGCGTAATGCCGTCAGGGAGCGTGCAGCTGGCTGGACAAACCGTTCAACTAGCTGGCGGGAATATGCAAGCGGTTCAGTTAACCGGACAAAATGTACAGCTAACGGGGCAGGTAACTAAAATATATTAACAATTGAATTAATTAGTTTTATTCACCAAAAATAGACCGTTGGAGAGGGCATGATACGCGGTAGATGAATTAAAATAGAATGTTGCCTTCAGCTGCTCTTCTCGTTTTATACTATTCTATATTTCTATGGTTTTAACATAATCTTATTACCAATTTATAAAAATACAAGTGCAATAGTAATTTTATTTGATACTTGTGTATACCTACACTGAAGGAACTGAATGTCTCTGTTCTATAATAGAACTAAATGAATTTATTTATTTTCTAAAGCCTATGAAACACTTATATAAAATAATTACGTACATAATATAACGTATAATATAATATATAATAATAAATATATATTAATCTTATAAAAAAATACGCTTTTCACAAATAAAGTAAAACAATGTATACAATTAACAATATATAATAAAAAAGGCCATGTGAATGAATCATATAACCATATAATATGTTATAAAATTTTCCTTTTCATTACCAGGGCGGTCAGACCGTGCAGTTAGGGTCGCAGACCGTGCAACTAGGTTCACAGACTGTTCAGATAGGCGGGCAGACGGTGCAGATAGGTGGGCAGACCGTGCAGCTGGGAGGGCAGACGGTACAGCTGCCTAACGGACAGACGATCCAGCTCGCGAGTGGGCAAGCCTTGCAGCTCGCCAACCAGCCGCCCAAGTCGATAGCGCAAGTGGTGCGTACACAATCGCCGGGGGATAAGTCAACGCAACCAATCGTGGCCAAGTTATTAACCAATGCGCAGGTAAGGTGATACTTTCTTTTTTTCTTCTGAAACCACGACTTCCTGTTTCGCAATCAGGTCCGCTAACCACTAGACCACGAGGTCAGTCATTGTGTTATAAAAATTTGAATTTTTTTTTTATACCTAAAAAATTCTCAATTTCTTAGGTGTACCTTAAATGCAAAAAGTTTGCGGGACACTAAATTACATTATAACACTAGGGTCAAATGATATCGCTGGAGGGCGTGATGGGCGCGCGCGGGCGCGGCGGCGTTCGCGTGGTGTCGCCCGCCGCGAGGCTGACGCGCCCGCTGCTGCTCACCTCGGCCAAGCCGTTGCACAACATTATACTGCAGGTAACATCCTTTACTATTACTTTCGTCAAAACCAGTGTGGTTATGTTCTAAATTCTTGTCATTCGAGAGGCCCAGCAGCCGACCGATACCTAGCACTGGGATAATGATGGGTTGATGATGAACATCATTTCAGTTTCGGTTCGACGACCATGTGTTCGTGTCTGTCCAATCGCGTGCGAGCAATTATAGCCGCAGCAAAACGGTCCGACAGTTACATTGGTTTTGCAGGAGTGTATTTTTTTGTTAAAAATCGGCTTCCAATTGAGTCGTCAAGAAATATTTGACTATTTATATATAACTAAATAATTTTTTTATCCCATTTATAAAATGTACTCAGTATTCAAAAAGTATTTTAATTACTGAGTTATTTATTAGATAGCAATAATTAATTGCAAAGTTTTTGTTTTCAATCTCCATAAAATTTATTATTTGTGTACAAATTCTGCTATGATACTTTGCAGCAACTTTTCTATAAACAATGTCTTTTTTTAATATTTGTTTTCTTTTTAAAGTAATGACTCTTTTAATCTCTTTACCAGCAGAGTGATGGCAGTGCTATAAGAGTGACATCTAGTGGCGCCGCGCCGACATCACAAACAATAGTCCTGAGCAATATAGGTTTGTAATCTTATTATTTTAATTAATTGGTCACGTGTGTGTTGGAATGGCGTCAAAAGTTTTCCAAGCTGTATTTTAATATTAAAATTTGTGCATGTGATCATAACACAATATGTAAAAATTATGTATGTACCTATATCGATTTTTGTAGAAAATTTTTTCTATCGAATATAAATAAGCTAATGAGATAAAACTATTTCCTTTTAAAGGCGCGCAAACAGCTACAACATCGACATCGTCAGCCCCCGTTTTAAAACTGCAACAGGTCAGTAAACAGTGTATATGTTATTGTTATATTAAAAGTTTCCTTTATATTTGTCTTAGTGCTTTCGAACGTACTGATGTGATCAATTAACATAATTGAGAAATAGCGCAGCTCATGTAAGTCGTCGATACAGCAGAATGTACGACTTGGCTCGTACCGAGTCCTAGTTTACCAAACTCACGTAAATCGTTTACGCAGTAGACGACTTGGCGCTTACGTTGTAGTTTACCGAATGTTGATTATTGAAAAGAAACTTAAGTATTTTTTTACGAATTCTCCAGCCGTACTGCTAAATATTGTAGGGAGTAGTACTAAAGACCTTTCTTCTATCGCTGCTTGAAGTAATTCAATGAAAAAAAAAATTCTGAACAAAGTATATTAATTAGCGGGAAGATGAAAATATTAGTTGATTTTAAATGGCGCCAAATTTTATTTAGTCAGTTTTTACATGCCGCCGATTTTCTCTCACAAGCTCTTCGGCAATTTAGCCCGTATGCAAAATAATCGCTTATAGCACTCTCCATTCAATATTGTTGTCATGTTTTTTTGTATTAATTTAAAAAATAATTCGGTTTTATAAAATACAATTGTTTTTTTATAATTTTAATATTCATCGGTGGAATATGATTTTGTCGGACAAGTGTTTATTATGTTATGTTAATTTTATGTTTTTATAATGAACACAAATTGCATTATAGGTGAATCCCATTCATCAGGTTAAGCTTCCCCAGGGAATAAAATTACAACAGGTGATTAAATACTGCATGTTTTGAAGGAATTATTAAAAAAAGTGAAATAACAGCTATGGTGAAACGCATGAACAAACTAAAGAAATAACGAGAGCATGACTGTGTTCAATACAATGAGAATGTTTGAATTTTAATCACCTATTTAATAATGTAGCTAGATATAGATTAACACTTAGATTTTCTTTTTAACAACAATTGCCTTGCACAAAACACTATTAAAAATCATATCACACTGCCAAAATATTTACGATGAGGTTACTGCAGAAGCCTTGTAGCCAATGTTTTCTCATTATAAAAATTGCTTGTGAGTTGCACTGCTGTGTATACTTTTATCTGAATAGCATATATTAATGCTATGCGAATCACTGGATGTTCACAACTGTAATCTCTATCTTGTTAAAGGTGTAATGTTGACAGTTTCGATAAAAAAAACATTTTTATCATCAACCAATGTATTTACAGTCCATGTATTCACTACAAAACAATGTTTATATTAAATTCTATATATACATACATATACACTCATATAATTATAAATATATACATATACTTCTGAAATACCATGTATATGTTTACAAGAACATTTGTGGATATTTTACGGTCCACATCGGTTAAGATACTTCGGTGTCCGGCGTTTTTCAGTGTGGTTCCTTAGATTTGGTTATCAAACACATAGATTTTGTACTTAAGGAGTGTTTAAAAAACATTTGTTTTTTGGTGAGTACATGGCTTTATTGTCCTACTGGGTTTGGGGTCTTTTCTTAGAGATAAAAAATATTCTAGCTATATTTTAAGAACATCATGAAGAATTCTCCAGCATGCAGGTTTTCTCGAGGTGTTTTATTTTACCATTAAAGCACATGATAATCAATTTGTAATATCTTCACGATTTACAAAAATCAGAGTCTACATTCAAACTAGGCTAACACTGTTTTTTTTGCAAACAAAAAAAAACAACTTATACGTTTCATACAAAGGTGTGTATTATTGGGGAGTACTGATGGTTCTTAAAGCATGCTTTCTTGAGGAGTTTGAACCAATATTATATTATTCTGGTATATTATGGTATTTATTAAATCTTGGTATGTGGTGTTTTGACTTTCACTTCAACCTTTTTAATATTGATCTGAATTATTGAGCTACAGTTAAGGGTTGTATTTGATTTAAAATAGGATAATTATGTATGCTTTCAGGCACCAAATGCGGCAGGCTCATCATCTAGTGGCGTGCGCAGTGTTCTAATGGACGGCCAACAATTGAAACTGGTCGGTGGAAGACATGTTCTGGCGAGACTATTGAGACCCTCTCATCCGCCCCCCTAGTATATATTATAATTAATATTATGTGTGTAACCTAAACAGTTTGTATAATGTTTTGACAGTATTAATATTTTTCACAGTCAGCATACAAGTATAGTTGATGTTACAATACAAGTTGACCAAACGACAATAATTTATACCAAAATAACATTAAATATTTTGTTCTGTGTGTTTCTTGTAATTGTTTCTGCACACAATGCTTATTAAAAACTAACGTTACATTTTAGTAATGCCATGTCCACCAAATTGATAAGAGTTGTATTTCAAAAAGCAAAAGCCTGATTTTGACTTGATATGGATATCTTTTTTTTTATTGAATGAAAGTAGCAAACGGGCATGTAGGCCACCTGGTGTTAAGTGGCCACTGCAACACATGGAAATCCACTTGCAACTTCAGGCAGTACTTTAGTCCTGCCTGAAATCGCAAATAGATGCGTTGGTACTTCTGAGGACTAAGATGGTCGGCTCTTATTTAGTGAACTTTCTCATTCACACAGTCTTTCCGAAACACAATAAATAGCTTCCCTGGGTGGCAGCCAACCACCTCTCAAGCCCATACCTAAAGTTCTTCGGGTAAAATTATTGTAACTAATTGATATCACGCTACGGTATATGACCATGCAAATGTACATTTTAAGTTTCAAGTATGCATTAATATGCAACATAATTGTTGTGAAATTTTGTATAAACTAGAACTTTTATTATATTTGAGTAAGGATGTGTCATACGTGGCTCAATTAAACCTTATACCTATATAATGTACAACTCTTATGACGTCTTCTATATATTACATATTGTAAATAATTTAGGTACTTGTTAATGTAGACACAATTTAATAAGGAATAATAAACTTACTTATCATTTTATGTTAAATTAAAAAATTTAAAAAGCAACGTAGGCAAATGTAGACACTGTTACCGACATGAGCTAATGTAATTGGAATCAGTAGTTGCAATGTTCATTGGACGTACTCTGTTTTGGGCAGTAATAATTGGGCACTTTTGTCTCGGACTGGTGTTCCAAGTAAATGTTACAATTTTTTAATATGTCTTATTGAAATTAAAACTTTATTTTCTGGTTCACTTAGTTGTAAGTAATTTTTGATTGGTAATTGGTGCGAGACAAGTGTTGTGGATTCTACTCTAAATATGCAGTGGCTCATGTGTTGTGAGAGATTTCTTGAATTTTACTGCCTTTATTAGTCTTGTCTGTTCTTGAGAGACTGGACTAAAATCATCAATTATCAGGTAGAATAATTAACACACTTTTACCGCCGGTCTACCATTCGAACCGTCCTGGGTTCGATACCCCGCTGGACAAATGTTTAATTAACGAATTCAGGATTCTATTCTGAGTGTTGGTGTAATTGTCCGTTGTGTATGTCCATGGTACCCACGACACAGGATCCTAAAATCCTACTGTGGGGCTATGATCTTGAAGTGTTATTTACTATTCATTATTGTCTTATATCATGCAGCGGGTAAGAAATCAATTTTTTTAAAAAGAAATCAATTTTTTTATTAATTCTAAAAGCAGTCCCTATGTTTTTACACTCATCATCATCATCAACCCATCATAGTCCCACTGCTGGGCACGGGTCTCCTCTCGGATGAGAAGGGTTTAGGCCACAGTCCACCACGCTGGCCAAGTGCGGGTTGGTGGACGTTTGATGGATGTTTTTACACTACCAGCTACAAAACTTACAATATGCTACTTTCAAACTAAAGGGCATGGTTTCCTTTACTGGTGCCTCTCTGGCCATATTTCTAAACGGTTGACTATATTAATTGTTATTGGTTAACTAAATGGTACGACAACTGTAGATATTATATCGTAAACTATACAATTGTAGAAGCAATATTATATAATTATGTTTACGTTAAGAATGACAGCTTAATGCTGTGTTGCAATAATTATAATTGGATTGAGAGTCCATTTTTATAAGTAGGTAGAAAAATATACTAAAAAACTATGTTTATGTGAGAGTGCGTAAATAAGGGACAAAATTCTTTATACATATACATAAATACATATATATAAATGATCAGTAGGGCAAATCTCAAGAAATGCGTATATTAAAATTATGTACATTTTGATATTTTAACGTAGACAATAGAAAAAATTGTTATATTGCCAAAACAAAACTTTTGGTGCCGTTTTATATCACACAACAAAAAGCTTTCACCGAATAAGACTTAACAATTTCTTTATTAGATTAATAAACTGCTACTGCTTAGAGTAGGTATGCAATATGTATAATGTTTTTGTAATATACTTGTTATTGTAATTTAGAAGTTACTACGTTTTGTAAATAAATGGATAAGTATAAACCGAGTTGCGTTTAATATATAATTATATCCTATGGAGCAGTAAATCTTAAAGTGCGATCAAGTTAACTTAGGGGTCCGTAGATAAGTTATTTCTGAGATGAGTGGCATTTTTGAAGTTATACTTCTTTTGCGCGTTAGGGAAAAATGATGAGAGTAAATTGTTACGATGCGCGCGCACACCGTTACGAAAAACCGACACCCTGAAGTTAGCTATAGTCAACATTTTAGTTATTTAACTAGATAAT
>DWNH01000603.1:0-14186 GCA_018249895.1 Tiana niger
GCCGGGAATCGAACCCAGGACCCTTCGAATGGTGGACCGGCATGGTAACCACTACACCACACGGGTCGTCAATTCCTTGGTCCAATCTAATTCAAATTTTGCATAAAAATTCTTTAACAGAATTGATGAAATACGTGATGCGTATTTTACTGAAACTTATAGCCTAACGGGGCTAAAGAGGGTTAGAAAGTTATTTTTATATCATTACTCCTTAGTGCTTACAAAACTCAATCCGGTTTTATTAAAAAAACATTGAACGGACATAAAAGACGTGAACTGACATGGAATATATCTATATTATAATAAAACTCTAGAGGTAGTTCTTCTGTACATTAAATATTTTTCAAATGTTTGATTGGGATGTACTTTACAAACGAGATAGAAGCGTAAAACATTTTTTTGGAATTATTGTCTGTCTGTCCATCTGTACACGCATCACGTGAAACCCTGTGGACGGAATTGGATAATACTTTGTGATTTAGGTATTAACTACATACATATATCACAGATACATTTTATCCCGAAAAACCTGATGGTTCCCGTGGAATTACATCATGAAACTTTGTATGGCAAAAATATTTAATAATTAAGCAATTCGTTTACAATAAATCTTTCTTGTGGAGAAGTGGAAGGAAAAATATTGATTTTTTTAAAACGCGCTCAGATTAACCGTTTATGGTTTTTACCTAAATGTATGCACAGATAATATAGATTCAGCTTTTTCAAATTTCATTTAATACAGAGGTTAAAAATGGGATGAAAATTTGTATGAAAATTCACTTAAACAGGCAATATCTAAAAATATTTGGACGAGTTCAGATTTTACTAATAAAGATTATTAATAAATAATTTTATTGTTAGCTAACAAATTAACTGTATTAGAGACCAATAGCTTATAGAGCCTTATAGCTTCCCTAAACTCTACTAACACAACTATATTGATTAAATTAATACATGAGCTTTGCATACAATCTACAAATGGGTCAGATAATAGAGTCTGTAATCAACTATTCCCTACGATTTACTATAGGTTAAAAATTTGTTTTAAATAATTTAAAATATTGGAAAGAATTGTGAACGAATACAAGAAGGAACTTAATTCTACTAATATTATAAATGCGAAAGCTTGGATGTTACTGAGTCACGCAAAACACTTGGATCGATTTGGATGAAGTTTGGTACACGGATAGTTCGTAACTTGGAAACATAGAATACTTTTCTTTACGATTATTGCCATTGCCATAAGCCGAATAACGCGCGGGCGAAGCCGCGGGCGTGAGCTAGTCAAAAATAAAAGTCTATATTAAATTCCTTTTCGTCATGATCCATCCATCATGATG
This sequence comes from Tiana niger, assembly GCA_018249895.1. Classification (NCBI taxonomy): domain Eukaryota; kingdom Metazoa; phylum Arthropoda; class Insecta; order Lepidoptera; family Hesperiidae; genus Tiana; species Tiana niger. The sequence goes on from DWNH01000603.1 coordinate 1,341, forward strand.
ATGATGATGATGACAACCTATTAACACTGATATCTAAAACGTATGAACATTTATTTGTACTAGTTAGTGGTCTCCCATTAGTAATATTTTGTCCATAATTGACTGGCCTCGTGGTCTAGTGGTTAGCGAACCTGACAGCTAAACGAGAGGGCTTCGATCCTCTCCCAGAACAAATGTTTGTGTGATGAGAACCAATATTTGTTCTGTGTCTGGGTGTATTGTTATCTATGTACAAAATGTATTTACAAAAAAAATATTTATGTATGTTTATCAGTCGTTTGGTTACCATAACACAGGCCTAGTTGCCTAGTTTGGAATCAGATGACCGTTTGTGAGTTGTCCCAAGATATTTATTTATTATTTATTTATTTATTTATAATTTACCAAAATTTACATTAGTAATGTATAAAACACAGTAGAACGGGCAACAGGCAGGCCGCCGCTCGAGAAACCACCGGCACACCCAATTCTACCATAAAGCAATGTGTTGTGTTTCGGAAGGAAGGTGCGTTTCACGGAGTTTACTAAATACGAGGCGGCCATCTTAGTCCTCAGAAGTAGCTACGCATCTAATTGCGATCTCGGGAAGGACTAAGGTGCTGCCTGAAGCTGCAGGGGGATGTCCATGGGTTGCAGTAACCATTAACACCAGGTGGCCCGCATGCTCTTTTGCTAAAAGAGAAACTAAAACTAAAAAGCGATAGATATCCATTACACAGCGAATCGTATTTAACCCAAGAATCATGTGTTTCTTTACATACATACTTTGTTCGCGTCCCTCAATCTTTCATACATTCATACATCAATGATATTTCGAACGATTTAGGTCGGTTTTGATATAACAGATACATACGAGTATATTTCAATTGCAGCTTTTGGCACTTTTCTTAGATACTTTAACAATGTCAAATCTCACGGTTACTTCGTCCGCTCAATTCTTTAAATATTTATTACAAAGGTATTTCAATGTTTCGTTTGATGATTTGGCAATTCCTTACAGAAATCCTTACTTCTGTTCCTCTTAGGTAAAACAAGTTATTTATCGAAATAGGTAGAATAAATAGTCTTGACAACTAATACACAAATTCATTTGTAATAAGTCATTTATTAGTCATTAATAAGTCATTTGCAAATAGTTCATTTATAATTCAATTAGGTACCTACGTTAAAATTTGGGATCGACGATATTTCAGGCAATCAATATAACATGGGCATATTATGTATGTACGTTACGCCGCCCCTCCAAACACTGATTAGTGTACGTTGCCTGCATTATTAAGTCCCTACTGCAAAGTCGCTCCTGGATTTTCCGTAAAAATCCAGACGCTGAAGTAATAAAGGCTAGGCCTCTGGGACCGGGGGGAGCGGGGCGGGCGCGCCGCAACGGAGATCGATAAATCCACGCGCGCCGCTTCCATGTAGGTCTGTGACTAGACATTCTGTCTATTCACTTATGATTAGGGCGAAAAGTTCATTTCTCAAGTAAGCCTTTACTAAAAAGCCATAACATAGGGACTACATTTGTAATAAGAAGATACTAATAAATACGCGGTATTTGACTGACTCTCGTATGTTATTTGAAAGTCCTCTTAAAGCTATAAATTTTAGTGTTTTTAAAATATGATGAATTTAATTAGAATAGATAGATAAGGCGTCACGGTATGTTGAGGTTAACTTAACGAGCTTAATTCGTTGGGTCAAATTTCTCAATTAACTTTCTTAATTTTTACGAGAGACCGTGTATGCTGCCCTGGTGCTCTAGTCGTGTTGTGTAACTTTGCACAAATCACGTTCTATGTGTCACTATCCTTTAAGTCATTAATATGTTAGTCTGGCACAAGTATGTTGGTGCGCCAGTGTACCTACAGTGTACCTGCAGGGTAGCGCGGGCGCGCGGGCGTGCGGGTGTCGCGTGGTGCAAGTGCAGGCGCGCTGATGTCACAGGCAGCGGCCGTCGCTCACGGCTGTATTTTTAGCGGATTGTGTCGCCGTGACGTTCGTATCATGCTCGCTCATATGATAGGTGCATTGTTCGCACCACCTTACAATATTGCGGTAGTCAAATATAAATTTATGTGACATTCATCCATGCAAATGAAATGTATTTAGATCATTACAAAAATACGAGTATCAGTCTACATAAGAATTAATTTAATTAGTTTTTACAATAGGTACATTAATATTAACGAATATTTATCAAGCACTGACATCATGTTTTTTAATTCATTGCTTGGAATATTTTCACCTTTCAAATCAGCTGTAAGTTCGGATTCATTCAGTCAGTTCAGCATGCATCTTAAATTTAATATCAGTTTTTTGTAATAAATTAATTGTTAGGTAATGGAAATTATTGTGACGAAAAGTGTGTGACTGATAGTCCAAATAAAGCGGCCAGATGGCATATAAGGTCAACTGACCCGCACCTCACCTACTTAAACCTTTCGCATGTAAGAGGTGAGATCAGTAGAGCAATAGAAACGGGTTGCTGACGTCCAGGTGACAAGAGGCTAGACTGAGAGTATATCGTTGGTTCCCCATTTCTTGTACGTGACACTTGGGTAAATGTAGTACTGAAAACACATGATTTAGTTAATAACTGTTGAAAGTTTTACCAAAAACAATTTTAACGATATTTAAAATTAATAATTGAAATGAATATAATTAAAATTTAGTGATTATTTTACAACATACTGCCAAAGCGGTATTTACTTGAGGAATACCTACGTGTAATAATTAAACAAGTACGCTGGCGCCATGACGTGGTGTACTGTGAGTCAGCCGGCTACTAAGTTGGGGGCCTAGCTGCAGTCGATCGTATCAAGCTTGCCTTGGCCGGTAAAGGGTTCGATATGTTTGTTGACGGGGAACAGCCAGGGACATTATAATTTATAACGGTGTTGTTTGATATCACCTGTATTGTGTGGGTTGACACCCACGTAATACGAAATAATGCTTGATGTGTTCGTAGTTCGGGGCACAGATTACTTTGCTATTTGAAAGTATGGGGCCACCACGACTGCCACTGCCGTTAATAACTTACTTACGCTGAACCAATGATGTCATGAATCGTTTTATTTAAAAAAGGTGAATCAGCGGAAAGTTGATGTAAGTAGGTGCTGGCAATTATACGTCTTTGATTCATTTCCTCTGATTTTTAACCAAAACCTTTTATTATCCCATGTATAATTAATGCATTGCACACCCATCTACTGAGCACACTTCTATGTCTAATATTACAGATATTATTTAGTATTGATAGTTGTCTCTCTATACTAGTGATACAATCAACTTATTAGGTTTACGAACCCTTTTTTAACCATTTCGATTGTGCTACTTCTTAGGAAACTTTATTATTTAGATTGATTGTTGAAACTGCTATAGAACATGTAGTCATATGAAAGTCCCTCAAGCGACGTGCTTTCATTAACCGTGTTCCAAGTGAATTCGCAATTGAGTTGCATACATCAGACACGGGTGATTGATGACAAAATGTTGATCGTATCTGATCTCCCAATAAACTAAACGATACCATGCGCCCGCGACCTTGAACTTGCTAACAGTGGTCATGTTCGCGATAATTTTACATCCAAGGCTGACCAGTTAGATGAGTCATTCGCGGGCAAACCTTGCCGGAGATTATGTGTACACGGAGTACCGACACTACCGAGCGAGCCTTTCATGTTTTTTTATAGGGAACAAGTAGCAAACGAGCATTTGGTCACTTCCGTATTCAACCTCACCGTACTACAGTCCTGTAACTCTACTACGATATTTTGGACTTTATGAATAACTAAATTCTATATCGACTCTACCATCCATCCATATACCAATCCATCGATAGCGTATACGACTACGACGAGCATTAAAAGAGATTACATTCATTACTCGTTTCCTTATTTAAATGTGATATTTCACAGTACTAGATGTGCAATGCATGGTAGGAAAGTAAATTTTAATTTCCTTTTTCGAAACTGTCAAAAATAGTTAGCTTCACGGATTTGTACCGTGCGGCACCGGTGTGGCTGTGGAACCTCCGCGGTGGACACAGCTCACCACATAAAGCAACGTTCTTACAATAGTTACGTATTAAAACATAGAGAATAGACCTGGAGTCACTTTTATATGTCTGAGAACCGTCCGAAATTAATCTCAAGAAAAGGTACAGAAAATAACGTCTAACTTTAATTATAATTATGTATATTAAATGAAACTTTTAAAAAGTTAGGCTTTAGACGACCACAAAGAAAGTTGAACAAACGTGGCACCGATGCAGTCGATGCAGTCGCAGCGCGCCTGTAACACGACGTCGGATACAATTTCCGTATTATTTGAAATCGTACGTGTGAAATGTCTTATCATGTGCATCTTCATCGTCACTACCTCTTTTGGTACGTTTAAAATTCAGTGACAGGAAAATCGCCCTTCATACTTGGTTTCAAAATTTTCTAGTAACGAAATTCGTTTGTAAATAATTACATGAAATGTATTTTGTGACCACTTGTATATTTTTAAAATACGTGTACGTGTATAAAGTATTTCATTGTTGCAGTTCAATTTTAAACATAGCATAGCAAAAGAATGGTTTTGTTAATTATTATAAACAGTTGGTTAATGAGTGACAAATGTGTCAATGTGTGTTCTCGTATTGTAACCATAGATGTAGATTGTAGTACTACGATGCCGCAGCGCCGGCCGGCCTCGAGGATCGGGCACAAGTCGAGCGACACATACATAAAGTAGCTTCGTAACTTATAGCGCTCTGACCGGGCGTGATGTCAACATTTATTCTATTCGTCACTTCTTGTTATAATTAGATCTATATATTTTTATATACACTGTACATGTAGGTATGTAGTGCAGCTACAGAGGTTGGCGCTCGTGATATCTTTGATACAACTCGAGTTTTATGTCAATATTTTGATTTCAGTACTGAATCTGCTGACAGCAGCAAGAGGGTGGTTTTCTAAATGTTTGTGTGTGGCGCATCTTGTTTAACTTTTATCCTTTTTAATCAATAATAGTTGTATAAAACTACTTAACCCTTTGTCCATAAATCCACACGTCATTTAATCGAACTAACATAAAGGGCAATTGTCTTTCATCGCGCCACCGTGCGACCGAGGCTTGTGAAGTGTGAAGTATGGTGGTGGAGTGATGATGCAGCATGCCAGGAGTGGAAGGTGCGCGGGGGCGCATGCGCGGTGCTGGGGGTGCGGTGCGGGGGGAGGGCGCTGCGCTGCGGCCGCCGCCAGTATCGACGCGATAGTCGGGCGCGGCGCGCGCTCAGTCCGCCGCTTCCACGTTTATATTACGTAAAGTACGTAGCCATGGCGGACACCGGGCCATCCCTCTGCAGCGTCCTCAACCCGCGTAAGTTAGGCGCCGGCTTCGCTTCGCCCGCTTACCTCTCCCCTGTCGCGACTAACCCGCTAACGCGCCGCATTCTATTGCAGATGCTTGGTTCGACCCGCAGAGGCTGCACCCCGAAGGTGAGTGAAGGCGGGCGGCGAGCAGAAATACGCTTAGGTCGGCTCGTCAGCCGGGCCGCGGCGGCCTGTCCGCGCCCCGACCCAGTGACCGCTGTGTAGCGCAGTGTTGTGAGCTCAGTGTTAACATCACTAGTGACATGTCAATGAGCGATCGATCGTGGTGAGTTCTGGCGTGGTAGGCGCTCTCGACGGACTGGCGACCTGGCGGCCGGTGGTAGCTGCTCGGGAAGCGCCCACTGTACACGATACTACTGTTGCTATGACATACTCATCTTAATTGTGTTATTAGAATCAAATTCATTTCTTTCTTTTTATAGTGAAGTATGAACATATTAAGATTTATTTAAATGCATCAATTATGTATATTTAAAATTCACCAGAATCTATAGGCTTTTATTTTTCTCATCTGTACAATAATGCATAATGCAAATAGTCTCTTTTCGGGCTAGAAATCCAATTTCTCACTCATTTACTATTTCGCTAACATTCGTAATGATCAAAAATATTGAATCTAATTGGCGTTTTCTACTATTTGTAAGTAGTAATGACCTCAAAATATAAACGTACGCGATAACTACTGAAGTGAATGGCCAATGAGAGTAACGAGTGATTGTCTGCAGCAGCATTGTAAAGACATGCCCTGCCAAGATGAAATTAGCATCAGCACAGACGACGTTGAGGCCTGTAACTGTAATATCTCGTCTATGGCTCTAAAGCGTCCCCTTGTCTATTGTTTTATTGCGAGAATTGATTCGCCGTCGGCTGAACCGCAGCCAAAACGTCGCCGCCGACTCCCATGAATTCCGCGCCTAGCTTCTTATTCATGTTCATTCTTTTGCACTTCGACCCTGGCTTCCTTTCGCTCCTTTAAATCAACGAGCTACGTCTCTTTCAAATTATTTTCAAATATCGCCATACCTGTGTATTGTTTTCATGATTACGTTTATGTAGTTACATTCCCATACAGAACACCGCCTAAAGTAGTATAACGCCTTATGATTATCTCAATAACCTTAGGCTTATTTGTCACTGTGATGAGTGTTATCGTATGTTTTGTTACTACAACGTATTCACATGGGTTATTGTACTGTTTGTTATCGGTAGCTGTCACTATGGCGGATATGGAAATGTTTGTGCAGTCTCATAGCAAGAAGTCCTTGTGATGATGACTCAGCAATTTCTAAACACGTGTTAATTTGATTAGCGATTATTGTTTGTCTTGATGCAACCGCGATACTAACCATCGTTGATTCGTTCCCTCATTTCAAAACACCTATGTGTCTACTTGTTCCGAATTCATGTTTGTTGTTTAAACTTGTATTCAGATTGTCGTTACTTGTTCCATAAGGATCTTTTAACTTTTTATGTACAAAAATGGGGAAGCTATTAATGAAGAGGAACGCGCACATAGTGTGATAAAAGGAAATTTTAAGTTGAAGTGACTTACAAATATGGCATGCCACTTTCGTTGTATAACAAGGACAAAGTGGGCATTTTATATCCTTCAAGGTGAAACTCCATCTACACCGGCCATCACAATATGTTCAGTTAGAAGTAGTTTAACTAACATACTTCTTACCTCGTACTTCACGAGCTACCTTCGAACTTTGAGTCATCGCTTATTGTAATGAATCAATTGTAGGTGTATCATACTGAGCAGCGCTCGGTACAAATTATATATTATTACATACAGTAATACAAGTACACTATACATTTATTATATTTTAAAAACTTTTATTTACATTGCACATCTCAAATCTAAACATCTTCCTTAAAATAGTAAGATAAGAAAGGCGATTATTAAATATATGTACATGTATTTCTCAATATCCTGTCGTACCGTTGCAGTAACTGTCGCCCAAATGAAAATGAATGGCAAACTTGGTCGGAAACTCTTAAATTTTCCCACAAGTTTTCATGTAAACTGGATCACGGCCGGCACAAGTGGACGACATCGAGTGACACACTCGCGTGGATCAGTAGCCACTGATAAACAATCTCCAGAGAGAGCTGCCTTGTGGCGATTGGTTACATAACACTGTGTAACGCTTTACTACTTTCATCCATGCGTTCAAAATACTAATTATGTTATTTACATTAATGTTGTATTTTTCTTAAAGCATTTAAAATTTCTCTTTGGAGTTTTAAAAGTTATAATGCGAATATAATAAATATTGATTTCCATCAAAACATAATGAAGTACAATATATACATGAAATGTCATTTAAACATTACAAGTCACAAGACTTAGGATAGTCACTAAATGGACATTGGAAAGGACATACGCGCAACACAAACAGAAAACAATAACGTGAAAGAAAGACTCTAGTTATAAGTACCACCTGCTTGCTAACAAAGTATGTATGTACGTCTCCACCGTTTCCACTTTTAAGATTCAGTAGTTCGTCTAAAACAATGCGTCCGTATTTTATAAACTTTAAATGAGATAGATACTTGTAAGCCATATTTTACTAAGAACAATATGCTGACATATATCTATGTACATATAGAAATATTCGGGTTGCTACGAACAACGAAATATGTAATACGAAATACGAACGAACAAAAAAACTAATTAGAGATGCCTACGTCAAAACTAGAGGACTTACGCTATGACATGTGTGTAACTTATGTTAATGATAAAAAATGTTCCCTAGTAAAACAGTAAAACAATATTTAGACAGTAGCTAATACAAACTGCAATAATACCTTTTATTTCGATAAGCTTGTAAACAATAAAATGGCTTAATGATAAAACAGATCGGTCCGCTCCCGGTATTGCAATACCCTAATTGGGTTCATATGTGCGACTTAAATATTATATTATCATAAACTTGTATAAAACGCGTATCCTAAAATTACAAACAGGTGCCTACTGGGTATACGACATTCACTCCGTACTAGTCTTATTCTAAAATAGGTCAATTTAAAACTAACGTATAAGTATACGCATAATTAAAGAGCAGGGAAATTAGGCCTGGTTGAAGCAGTAGTAGATGAGTAGTGAATCTGATACACGTAGATAGGATACGTAACACATGACGACAAGAGCAGTAAGCACTTTGCGGGCGGAGCGGGCGGAGCGCGCGGCTAGATGAGCCGCTTCCGGCGTTTGGGCCCTCCGCTGTCGTTGGCGCTTATATGCTTTGCTCCATTCATTTACAGTATCAACTAATATCTGATATTCGTAATAATTGTTCTCCCTTTATGCGCTCTTTTATTATTGTCCCTTTTCTAATTTCATAATTTTTTTGTCTCCTTTCCATAACATAATTGGACCTTTGTATCTTATTTGCATTAATATGCACACGTAGATGTTCCTAGGGAATTTAAAACACTCCTAAATTTTTCTTCATATTTTCACATTTGCGTGTTGTTTGAATGTATGGCTAATAAATAAATGATTCAAATTCACAAAAAATATAAAGCTCTTGGTGGCCAGGGAGTTTGGACTAGAGTATTAAGTATAACTGATAACCGATACCAATATCAGTAAAGATATCAGCATCATTGTCGATATTGGCGTCTGCATCTATCGATGCTCGTGTTGGAATTTCATTGTCTGTTACGACTTCGGTTCAGATAAAGTTATCTTATCGGCAGAACGCAACCCTAGTAAGATCACTCTCGCTCTCGACAGATGTCCGTCCTCCGCCTCTCAGCCTCATTTTACTTTGTAATTCTATTCCATGTTGCTATTACCTAACAGTAAATATCTGATCGATTTTATTATAACTACACCATATTATTCCTATTAACCCTAATATATGTACGTCATTTATTAGTTCGTACCTACTAACTTACCGTCTTCGCCAGATTGAAGTTGTTTAGTCTTCTTATTTAAATACTATAAGTACTTTGATGCTGTGTTAGGGTACTCATTCATACTCAGTCACGAGTACTAATTATATCCTAAATGTACGATTACTATAATTAGTAGGTACTCTAACATGTACAGCAAGAGAACACATGGAATGGCCAGTTGTTTTTGACAAAGTTATCCCCATATATCCAAATAGGCTATGATAGAAACACAGCCACACTCTGATCGACTCTATCGAAGGGACAATCTGACTGCAGACAACAGATACTTAATGGGTACGTCAAGTATGACTACAATTTTAATATACCTTTCAATTACATTTTGTTTGTCGAAAAATTATTAAAGAAGGATGTCCAATCTATTTAAGAATACCTCGGATACTATAAGACAGTATGCAAGTAATTGGAGTAGTGTTGGAGTATTATATTGCATCAACATTAGTTTGCACCGGCCGGCATGCGGCAGCCCGGCGCGCGCGCTCCGCGACCACGCGCAATATTTTTACCGCAGCGTCACTATTCACTCTCTCGTTTTTCTTAATTTGGTATCACAGTGACCGCTGTCTGAAATGCCATTTACTTGCCCTTCGTTAGTTCTCGTAGAAGTCAAGTTCTTACTGATATAATGTCGTGGCTGTAAGCGTGCTTGTAACCTGTTAGTATCGAATGCTTAATGCTGACCCTGTCTTTTAAACAGTTTTTACATCGTTGTGACATTGTGAAAGATGTTGTCATTCTTTAATTATTTGTTCGTGACCTGTAAATATTATCTTTTGTTGAACTCAACCTTGTCCTTTCACTATAAAAGAGTATAACATTATTCAATCTTAAGATTTATAAAATCTTAAATTCTAATTACATATGGGTCAGTCGATGTTGCAAGGCGTGCTTACTGTAAACATTCCCCTGTTTCCAGTGGTCAAACAAGAAATAAAAGTTGTTTTGGTTTAAATTGTGAATCAGTGTAGAACACTTGTGAGAAGAATCCACAGCAGGCCGTAGTGCACCTGCAGTGTGCGCGCAGCGGCCGACCGCAAGGAACGCGCAATCTCCTACGACTTGTGCTCTCTCGATGTCGCAACGTCGGAGCCCACTCTTCACGTATTAATGGATAATATCTGCACTACTACTACTGATCAAATGTCTATCTGTAGTTTGTATAAAGTTTATGTAGAGTTTGCTCTCATTTTGAAATATTCCTTCTAGGCCTTAGGCAGTTGTAGAAGCACCACGCCCATTCATATGACATAAAAAGGATCGGTGCTATTTGGATATACTCGTAACAATATTTATTTATTAAGATAATTTGCCAAAATACAATTATGTAAATATCAAAGTCTTGCAAATGTAATGTTTGCAAAACAATAATAAATTTTAACCAAATTGATTGTTATGTAAAACAATAATAATAAAATTTAGTTTTAATTATTTATTTTAAATTTAAAATAATTACCTATTTAATGTAAGAACATAAAATGTTAGCACAGGTCAGGAGGCGTCCATTAATGACATCTGACATGGGGGACAGGCGGCACCTCGGCATGTATCACGTAATGTTTGATCACAAGATCTTGCACTGTACCTACTCACATAACATCAGTTTTGGTCCAGTAGTAATTCCTGAGACCACACGCGAGTCTCCACGCACTGCATTAGAATGCATAGAATTAATTTATATTGTAGTATTTTCTATTTTTGTCTAATTTTGCCACTGTGATTCTAGTCTACGTGTTTTAGTAGTCTTAAATGGTTAAAAATGAAAATAAATAAGCAATTACTGTTTTTAATAAATGTTAAGCAATTAAGCATAGATTAACGCATTTACACCAAAAATACAAATTGTGAAAATCTCACGTGAGATTAGAGGAAGTTTCGAAGCAAGGGTGTAAACACATTAATGATGAGGCGACCGTATTGGTCAGAAGTAGCGACGCGCCTGAGTACGCGACCGCAGCTACAGTTGCGATGTTGTTGATTGGACTGAGTATTATGAACTATTGTACTAACGTAGTGACAGGTGGCAGCCATTCCTGGTCACTGTTTCAGTCCTAAAATATCCCAAAATACGCAAAAAGGCCGCATCCTTAGATTAATATTGTTATCGTATAAAACACAACAGGTGTGAAATGACAAGTAAAAACGCACATATTGTTGTGTAGAATGTAACAGTTGGTACACACTCGTCGGCGGCAGAAAGCGCCTCGTCTTTATACTCTTTTTTTACCTATACTTACGGATTCGAAACCAGTTTTGTTATAATTACGTCGCCGTAGGTACCACGTACCACGTACCACGAAGAGCGATCTGGGCCGCGCTAAATACATTACGTTGTCCTAGGTTAGCATTGAACTCAATTACGGGGACATTGGCTGATAAAGAAGCTGGACAAACTGGGAGGGCCGCCACTGGTAATAGGAAACTGACCTTTGCTCTTTGCGAAGCGGCTTGAATGTCGGACGGCGCCCTCTACACTTAAAGTGAACAGGAGAGAGTTTCTGTGTCTATAGTACCTATTTTTGTCTGGATTAGACATGTATTGTCTTAACTGTGTGGAATATCTCAATATATCACCATTCCCAGACGCTGTGGCTCGCTGCGGCATAAAAGCCAAATCGACACGTTCAGATTTACGAGACAATGGCTGCACTCCAACAAGCGTCTAAAATTTAGATCGGTATCTTTATTTAGACTAAATAAAGATATCAAAGGGAATGGAATTTTCAGTGAAATTAATGAAACATAAAATTAATAGTAATTTGTGCGAAGGTTAGTTGTCATATATGTATGTATACTCGTAGTACGTACAGTAGTTGATAGTTGTATCATATAGTTATGTTTATTTATTCCGATTGTATTGAAAATAAAGATCCATATTTGTCTTTCTCTGTTAAGGAGCCTTTGTAACTATGATACGTGGATTTTTCCATTTTGGACAATTTCATAAACAGTATTTGTGAATTTTACATTGTTTATTAAATTAATTGTGAACGATCGGAGTTACAAAGCAATGTATACACTGCGACGCTCAATTTTCAAAATTATATTTAAAGTGTAACGTCGTCACGTGACGTTTTACTTTTAACTAAAGAGAAAGGAATCAATGTTATTCTGTTAACCTCTAAATATTCACCTTTTCTGCTTCAAGTGATATTATGAGTTTTCGCATTATTTGTCACTGTATTATCTTTCTATGAGTTCTTTGAAATTGCTGTTTAGTTTATTTAAGGCTGATGGAAATTGATAAAAGTGTAAAAATGAGTGCGATGAGAGGACAGCCCTTCGGTGGCAGTGCGCTGCTTCCCATTTGTGTCGGTAACTTCGCGGTAACATAACATCACATTGCCCGTCGTTGAGACTTTCCCTTGATTAGTGAGCTGTTACTTTTCTTAGCTGTACTGAATATAATGGACCTGCAAAAATAATTAACAGATTCATTATACTCTTGTTGATTTAAGAGCTGTCGTTTATCTGCCGAACGTTGCTGTGTTTAATTAGTTATAAAGTTTCATTTACATTCATTTCAAAATGTATCCTT
>DWNH01000604.1:0-14185 GCA_018249895.1 Tiana niger
GTTAACTCCGGCAAGCACACCCGTCTTCCGAGACACAATAAATTGCTTTACGGTAGAATTGTGTGTGGCGGTAGTATTTTCCCGCAGCGTCGTACCGCTTCTGAAATTAAGTGTCTTATTTTTGGTAAAGTCCAGAAATTAGCCGTGTTCGCATATTACCTTGTCAAAGAATATAAGCTAACGAGCCTAAAGTTCGGCATTATCTACATATATTTCAAATTATTGCATTTATCTAAATAGCTCAAGTGTACTTTTAAAATAAAATCGTACATGACGGCTCAGGAAATATTTAAAGCCTGGCAAAACAACGTATGGAGTTCCGTCTTTTAAAAAGTAGTTTTAACGTTAATGATAACGTTATATGTATATAATAAACGGAGTACACTAAATACGAGGTTACCATCGTAGTCCGCAGTAGCAATGCGTCTATTTACGATCTTAGGTACCTTAGGTTACCTTAGTACTGCCTAAGGTTGCATATGGACGTCTATGGGCTACAGTGACCGCTTAACACCAGGTGGACTGCATGCACGTTTGCTACTTTTATTTAATAAAAAAAATACACATCGAGACGTACAGGCTGAAATCATAACCTTTTGATTGACCTGTTGTTCTACTAGTTAGTGTATCTGACTGCTAAGCGAGAAGTCATGGGTTCGATTCCCACCCAGGACAAATGTTTGTGTGATAAGCGCGAATATTTGTTTTGTGTCTGGGTGTATCTCTAAAAGAATGTATTTAAAATATATTTATGTATGTTTATCAGTTGTCTCTGCCTTATTTTGGGTTCGCTTAATCATGGCCATTGGCAATGTGTGTGTTGTCTCAAAATATTTATCAATATAACCCTTTTGACTTTCTTAAGATATTCGTAGACGTAAAATTGAAATAACATTAAAAGTATAAAACATTATAGTCGTCTTATAAGCAGTTTAATGGTAGGCGCGATAATGCCTAGAACTTGACATTTACTTAGATCTCTCTTTGGTCGTAACGTTGTGATAGTTACTTGCCCCGTTTTTCAAATAATTTATGTTTCTTGTGGGGTATTATTATTACAGCGAGCGGTTGCGACACGTACTCGGTGTCTCAGTCGCAGAGCATCAACTTCTCGCCGGGAATGCGCACGCGTCCCTCCGGCCCCGCGCAGCAGTCGGCCTCGGGCCCTGGACAAACACCTCTAGGTAATTGTTACACACACTATTTTATGCACTAAAAAGTGCCAAAGTATGCATGTAAATATGCACTAAAGAAGGCCAAAAGATGCTATAAAAATTAGTTATTCATATGCCCAAAATATGCACAATCAAAAAACATTTTTTCATGTTTTAATAGTACTTAACTTTACGAAATAATTTTAAAATAATACATAGCAAAAAAAACTTAATTTTTTTTTTCAACAATTTCTGACATTTGTAATTTATTTTATGCCAAGTCGAAAGCGCATTAGACATACATACATATGTAATATGTATGTAACTCTACGTCAACTGATGTCATTGGGCGAAATTTAAAATTTGGTGCTATTTCTGAAGATACATGTTTGTAAGAAAGAGCTAAAATATGCAACTATGTATGCAAATGCATAAAATCCCATGTCTCGTAATTATAATAGTTAAGGACATTTTAGCATGAACTATTACCCGATATATTTCGGTCGAGGTAAAAACTGTCGGATAATAAACATAATATTGTTGATCAGATCACAAGATGGTTATTTATATACCAATAAAGTTTATAAAAACGATGGTGATTTATCTGTGCTTAGTTCAAAGATGTCTCCAATTGAAATTACAATTTTAAAATGTCGCTGCTCTAAAGATTTGCTAAAAATAAAAATTCTGTCATGTTTAATATGCTTTAGATCCTGATTTTCCTTGTTCCCGTGATACCATGTGTAAGATTTTTGTGTATAAATTCGTAATATCGGGAATACCGCGTCTCTGACGTACCTCTGCAATTGAAAATGTGGTGCTCAATATAGTGCTAATCTGGCCATATTTCCGTGGTCAAAAACAGCTTTTACATATATAAACCTATCTAAACACAAAATAGTTAAGCTGTATCGCTAGTTTTCAGGTTTTAACCAGTCTCGGAATTTATCTAAATCAATCATTTAAATGTCATTGATATGCTTTATGGTATAAAAATGGTATTTCTCATAAGAATAATTACAATTCACTTGTGGAGGAAACTATATTGTATACTAACATACGTAACTCCCCTTAGCATAGTTTAAAAAATATTATATTACTTGACAGTTGAAAGACTGAGAATCACGAACAATAAATATACAATTCTTGGGTTCAATACGATTCGTTGCGCAATAGATATGTAGGCCGTAGGCTGCCGTCCCGGGGAAGTACCAACGCCACACCCAAATCTACCATATTGCAATTTATTGTTTCTGAAGCAGGGTATGGATGCCGAAATTCACTAAATACGAGCCGACCATCTTAGGCCTCGGGAGTGGCAACGCATCTGTTTGCGATCTCAGGTG
Organism: Tiana niger; assembly: GCA_018249895.1. NCBI lineage: Eukaryota > Metazoa > Arthropoda > Insecta > Lepidoptera > Hesperiidae > Tiana > Tiana niger. Next base: position 2,501 of record DWNH01000604.1, read on the forward strand.
GTTCCTACTAAGGTACTGCCTGAACTGAAGTTGCCTATATGTACATATTATGTAGATGTCCATGAGTTGCAGAGACCATTTAGCATCAAATGGCCTGCATGCTCGTTTGCTACTTATTTTCAATAAAAAAAATGTATGTTTTATATATTAGTAACATAAGTGAAAAAAGAATCTGTTTATGGAAAGTTTTGTAAAACAACAAGTAAAGTGACATAATATTTGGCATTATTGATACTTGTACGCTAGCCAATTATTGTAATAGATATCATAATTTGAAAAGTAGGTTCGAAATAGTGATGAAATCAGATTGTAGTTACGATTTAACAGGTGTTCGCAGACATTCGCAACAATCTTTATGTCTGTTGCTAACTGACAGGAGCACATATAATTATAGAGTTGATGCATATCATATTATCTATTCTTAGTCATACTAAATATTAGTGACGTCATCGAAGCAATTTTATTTTATTGAGAACTGGACAGGTATGTAAGTATGTGTTTAGAATTCCTTTTTTGTATTAAAGTACTAAACGAGCCTGCACGCTAATTGACGGTAAGTGATCACTACATTCCATAGACGCTATAAAAACCATTATAGTGGTTTTTATAGCTGTTATGACCGAGGTCCTATTTGATAGAATCGTATAAATTAATTACCAAATATGAGTCCGATCATTTTCGACTTTACTCGATGTATCTATGTCTATATTAAATGAAACATTTTTTTATTCCAGGCGTAGCAGCAGCAGGGATATCGCGCGAGCAGCAAGCCAAAATGCTGCAGCAACAGCAGCAGCAGATGTTGCGCGCTCAGCAACAGCAAATGCGCCCGCCGCCGCCGGAGTACAAGCCGCGGTTCGTGGGCGCCGCAGGGGCCGCGCCGGGCCCGCGCCGTGCCGCGCCCGCTCCGGCTGCCGCCGCGCCGCGCGCCTTCCCGTCGCACTCGCCGCACGCAACGCACGCGCCGCACGCACCGCACGCACCGCACGCGCGCGCCTACTCGCCCGAGTGGCGGCACGTGCTCATGCAGCAGCAGGCCGCCAGGCAGCAATTCCCGCATCACCATCAAGGTACGCGTGCACCTCCGGTCATTCATTCAAACGGTTACTGTTACAAAGACAAAGACAGGTGTACAAAATACAGTAATACTTAATTTCTAGTCTAATTTTATTTAAATGTAGTATTAAATAAAATTAGACTAATTAAGTACTGAGCTGATACATATCAGTTAGTATTTGTAACAAACACATTTACACCCATTGTTGTACAATTGCAAATGTTTTACATGTTTATTTTTTATTCCTTTATTTTTTAAATTATTTGTGCACCGATTTATGCATTCGCATTTTTGCGAATGTATTGTCACAAAAACTGTCATTTCAATTTCAAAATCACGTATACAAGTTTCCGCTTCATTATGTAACTAAACTTGTATCTATCTAAGAATGTCATATTCATATATTATCTATTTATTTTGAGTCTTTAAATTGTCATCGAGGGCCAAAATGGAAGATTAATTATAAAAAAATACACCAAACAACGAATTCTAATTGATATAAATTTGAATCATCTAATTGGCACATTTGCGCAATAGTAAAAACCATTCTAGGATTGTTTTCGTTCTATTCCACTTGTATGATTCAGTCATACATCGCTATTACATTTTTTGGTAGTTTGTAAACTTCGTTTCTTTACATGAATTGTTTATAATACTTTGTAGAATATTGCGTCTTATCTTACTTAAATATACCTCTGCTTATAACAAATTAATGCTTCAAATTAAACGATACTAACAATATGAAAGATGTAGATATAGTTAAATACGATTTGTTGTTTTCAAAATTCTAACTGAGTTTAAGGTGAATTTCACAAAGAGAAATTTTGTAATTAATGTAAAGGTTTCGGGATGGGCGGTATCGGCGGCATGGGGGGAGTTGGGGGCGGCATGACTCAACAGCAGCAAATGCAGCTTCAGCAAGCTCGCTTGCAACAACACCAGCTCATGCAGCATCAGCAGCAGAGGTGAGTTCTTATTCTTCAATTGCAGATGTCACTTGCGGGGTAATTTTCCCATAGCGTTGTCATACAAAAATGCCTATACTAGTAATGAAGCTACTACATCTCTCGGATAACTTTTTTTATATTTATGTAATTTTATTTATCCTTTATTAAGTATATCACTTACATTTGGTAATATTAAAAAATAATTACGACTAATTACTAATTTATGATGAATATTATTTTATGATTAATATAAAAATCATGTATGTATAATATTTATAACATATAGTCACAATATTGGTATGAGTTTTTTAATTTGTTTGTTTGTTTTTTTAGTTTGTGAAAATAATATGGTGTACAGACTTAGACCCACAAACAACAAACAAATATGCACATAGATATATGTACCTAAATATGTACATATAATATAAATAGTATATTGAATGAAATTATATATCTATATATGCTATTATATGCAGTTATAGTTTAAGGGAAACATAAATAATATTCTTTAACACATTATGTTTTATTTTTATTGATAATTAGATAATGAAGTTGCCTCGGTATGTTATTTTTCCGTTCCCAGTGACCTCTAGTGCTCACCTTGTTGACGCGCATCGAGTTATTTGCTCATTTATTGCACTTGTTTATTTCTAGGGCATCAAACCAACAACAACCTCCTATGCCACATCTGATTATGCAACAAAACCAGATGATGAGCGTACAAGGACAGGTATTTAATTTATATATTATGTATATTAAAATATTGATTATTTTCTTTGAAAAAATTAATACTTTTTTTACACAAATGTGATTTTCTTACATTATTTTTAAAAGGGGTTGTTTCGCCACCTGAGGATTTAATGCCACATCCAATTCTACCGTGAAACAATTGATTGTGTTTCGGAAGGAGGGTGTGGTTGCCGGAGTTCACTAAATACGAGGCGACCATATTAGTCCTCAGAAGTAGCAGTAGTCACTTAAAACCAAGTGCCTGCATTCTTGTTTCAAACTTTTATTCAATAAAAAAAAAAGAAAATGACATTTTTGTTGTATCACTGAGGTATTCACATTGGGCTACGAAATGGGGTTCTTCAAAAAAGGCGTTAAAAGAGTCCTTCAAGGCTGGCAACGCAAGAGCAAACCCTCTAGTGTTGCAAATGTTCATACGCGACGGTGACCACTTACCCTCAGCTGGCCCGAATGCATGTTTGCCCGTCCTTTTATATAGAAAATATCACGAAATGTTAAAAAGTACGAGTTAAGAGTTTTGACTGGCCTCGTGGTCTAGTGGTTAAGGAACGGTAGGTCGTGGGTTCGATTCCCACCCAGGACTAATAATTGTGTGATGAGCACGAATATTTGTTCTGTGTCTGGGTGTACAAAAAAATATTTAAGTATGTATTTAAAAATATTTCTCGTATCGGAGGCAAGACTTACTTTGGGTCGCTGTGTCAGCGGCGTAAATAACTAGTAAAATAAAGATTGTTTTGTTCCAGATGCCGAACATTCACATGAGTCAATCGCAGAGCATGTCGCTGCAGCAGGGCATGGCCAGCGGCGCGCTGCTGGCTCCGGCCGCGGCCGCGCACGCCTTCCCCTCGCTGCACAACACATCCTCCTTCCCGGGACAAACCGCGGACTTCAGCCTGGACTTCCTAGATAACATGCCCTCCACGGACGCGAGCAACCTCACCGCACAGGAGCTACTTAATTCTCTCGACAACTCGTTTTTGAACGATATCCTATAAATGTTTAAAAGAAAATTTACATCTTTTTCTAAGGATTATAATTTAAAAATAATAATAATAATATTGTTCTACTCTGACCAATGTTAAACAAACTATGACCAAAGTTTATTGAGCGTGAATTTAACAACAGAATTTAAAGCTATTAAGAAGATATTTAGAAATCACAAGTCTTCAATGTCTTTTTAAAACTTTCTAATGTTGTATTGTGTACTATTTATTGTGAGAACATCCATTTCATAATATTTATAGTTTTACAGTCGTTAGTAATTTCCTTGTAAACAAAGTAAGTTTAAGATTGTCTATAACTTATAGAAACTGTAGATACCGGATACTCACACAACTCTTTGGTGTGTATGTTTGTGTTTTCCATTTGTTGCAAGTGACTTTTTATATTTTATACTATATTTATTTATTTCAGATATTTTTATAAAAGATTTAAAACTAGAGCACAAAATACATTTCTGCGATTTTATTTACTTGTGAATGAATAAGTTTATTTATAAAAATGAAATTGGGGCAATGCATCTGTAGCTGGCTAATGATATATTTGTATCATAAAGTATAATATTGCTATGTAGTAATTTATTCCTTCCTCATGGTCCTCCACTGATACCTTACTGATAATCTTACAATACGCTCTGCTTGTACGTCATAAATCGTTTCCTAGACAACCAGAAGATTATTAGTAAGGATCACCTATCCGCCTGGGAATGGCCCAATATATATTTTAAAAATAGTGCAAATGTAAATTTTTATTAGGTAGGTATAATAAGATCATTCCTGTACCTAAGATGTAATTAGTAGTTTATACTGTGATGTCGGTCTCAATGGTCACTAGTTAATATAGTATCAATTATTATAAAATAGATTATTGTTATTGTTAAGGATCTCATGTATCACTTAGGTCGGGTTTGTGGGATTCTGGAATATCAGGCGATGGTTTTATTTTGCCACATTTATTTTCCTGTTGCCGGTAATAATCTGACAAATGTTATTTATTTGATATGTATCTATCATCCTAACTTTAAATTTGCTTTTCTTATGTAGTTAATATAATTCTTATTTGAAAAGCATATTTAAGATTAATGTTAATAAAAGTATTTATTAATGAATTGTGGATACATGAAATAGAAATAAAGATTTAGCTCTCTGTTATATCTGTATATAACCAATTGTGAACGATAGAAACATTCCAGAGCCATTGTTAATGATGTTTTAACTTTAGGACCAATTTTTGAATGTTCTTTTGAAAATAATATTGCATATTGATAAACGTCTTTTATTTTAAAATAGTTAAAAACATAGAAAACACAGCACACTTAACATTTCATATCACAAGGGAGTAAATACTTCAGAGAGAGAGAGGAGATACATGCAATAGATAAGTACTACATAAGCTTAAACCTACGAACACATTTTTATAATCTCAACTAAACCATAGGATCTAACAATATTACTAACAATGTTACATAGTGTATACAGGTGCTTAGCATGGAAGGTGCAACACTATATCGACGCTTGAAAGAATAAATTTACTAAGCGATATATAGGCAACTTTACAGGAGAGCCATTTAGTTTAAAAAAATACATCGTATAACTTGAATATTGTACTGCCGTAATTCCAACAGAATTTAAAAGTTTAGGTTTTTTTATTATTGATAGATTTTCGTTTGCATTAGTAATTATGATTAGTATAGATTACATTACCTAAAATTGCAATCAGGAAAAGATTACCAAAGAATTAGTACACAATAAATAATTTTTTGTGATTCCAATGATTTTTTTCCTTTTCAAGTGTCGATACTTTTTCACTTATTACAATGTTATACACTGAATCATCTTAGTATCCAAAAGGTTTCACCACATGATTGAATCTGCTTCATGTTTATACAGATAATCAGAAAATTTCTCCAACTTTCTCTCTAAAGCATTTATCTCCACAGCTAATTCTCATATCATCTCATTCGGTTTTCCATGAAAAATGGTTGGGTTTCGTACTCGCGGGCTGTAGAAGTTGTTAGGTTGAATGTATCTGGCAGTAATGGGCTCCTCATGGATACCGGACATTCTATTCTCATAAATGTTCTCTTTTGTCTTTCCATCTGCAGACTTCATCATTAGCATGTGTATATTTTGCCGTCGCCTCTTGATTTGTATACATGAGAAGACTGTGCAGAACAAAATGGCCAATTTGAACACTGCCACCACAAACAGAGCCAGCATGAATACCATATACTGTTGTTGGTACCAGCCTTCTAATTTACTTAAACAGCCCTGAAAAAGATGCAACAATTTTTATTATTTTACGTGAAATAGTCCAAAGTAATCACAGGAGATTTAATGGCGTTACAGAGACAGATAAACTTGTAAAAGTTGCTAAAAAGAACGTACATTCTATGTGTTCTACATGTTTCTACATGTTTACTAAATTTTGTGTATGATAGCAAATAATATAAACATACACGTTATTTAAACTATAAATATTTTATTAAGCTGCTAAAATTAACTCTTAACTCATTCAAATTAAGTACTTTTTAAAATGATCGAATTCGAATCAATCAGTGGCGACGACTTAGTAGTCTGATCTTAGTACTAATTTTTTTCCTTCAAAGTATTGTAAAAGTAGTTATGATTCAGTTTCAACCAATTTTCCAAACTGAAGTTACCATTGCTTTTTATTTTGCCTTGAGTTATCTACAAGTCTGACATTGTTGATAACATTACTAATTTGTACTGTCTACTTACCGGAGCATGTCGAGACTTGGGGTCTAGCTGAATCTCCTGGCAGCTGGATTGGTTAAGCGGTAGCGGGCTCAGATAGGAGGCGGCGGGCGCCTGCACGCAGCAGCTCAGCGGGACCGACATGCCGCGCGGCCCCAGCCGCCGCAGCTGCCAAATCGACATGTCGTAGTTGCGTGCGGACGTCATGCCGCAACATTCCAGCTGAACACGATAAAAGAAACTTGTAACTTCTCGCCACACAGGGTTATAGAGCAAACGATGCTTAAATTATCTAGTTAAATGGATTTGTGCCGTCTGTCACGACGACGATCGAGTTTTTTTTAAGTCATCGCAATATGAAAGGTAACATACAAGTACAAGTACTTTAAGTAAGTATACAAGTACCTTAGTCTGAGCTAGGTCTACGGCAGCAGTAAAATCTTCGTACTCCGGCACCGCGTAGTAAGCTTGTAGCGCTCCTACGGCGCCACCGCGCGCGCTCTGCAGCCCCACGCAGCGCGGCCACGTGGCTGCCGCGACGCCGCCCGCGCACTCGCTCAGCAGCAGGGAGAGCACAGCTAGAAAGTACTGCGGATAGTAAACTTTTAATATGAAGTCACCATATTAGTTCGCTGGAGTAGCAACAACTCGTGTCACCTACTCGTGTTTCATCCGTGAAGCAATTGTGTTTCGGGCAATCTTTAAAATCGGCTCCATTTGAAAAGATAGACATCAAAAGTAGCAATGCATCTGCATATATATAGCAATTGCAAAAAGTGGAAATACGGGGTGGGATGTCTATGGGCGACAGTGAACAACAGGTGGCTTCTTTGCTACTTTGTTAAAATGTAAAAATATAAGACTTTATATAGAACTATGCTAATTAAGTTTGGATGTGACAAACTGTAAACTATTGATTGTATTGACCACCTAATCATTAGGACATCGTATTGGAGAGAGTTCAGATCTAACAAAGTTTAGGGAAAACTCTTAAAATCAGCAAGTAATTACTTACATATTGTGCTTTTTCTCAAATTAAATGTAAACTTTACGTGCGTGCTATTGATATGAACTAAGTGAGGAAGGATTAGCGTAATATACTCTTATCAATAATTAGTAGGCAAAAAAAACTTGACTTATAAAACAAAATAAAAATGTTTCTTTTTTACTTACTATTGTTAAAATTATGTATCCAGGCATATAAGTTGCCCATACACCCAGGGACGCCACCGCGCAAACAACCAAACCTAGAACTAACAGTGTTAGCGCTAGATAGTAAAAGGGTGGGTCGATCAATTCGCTCTCCGGTGACGCCAGTAGTCTTGATAGAAGAATCCTTTCAGGATCGCAGAGCAGCAAGAAACCGCATACTACTTCCAAAAATCCAAACACCTTTAAAGTATAATATACCTACAGTTGTTAACAACAGTGACTTATAGTTATGCTTTTATTACACCAAGAACTAATTATTATGTCAAAAATACATAAAACATATACTTACAAAGAAAATAAAATTAAAACATCCAAATAGCACTTTGGCACTGGTTGTATGTTTGATATTCATTGATGAGTTGATTAATTCACACTGTTTAAACGCTAAACACTACAATAATATATTTTCCGTCAGAAAATGTTATAGTAACGCAATGTGTGTTATGAACAAAATACAGGCTCATAATATAGTGAGCCTTTGAATAAACGGCGCGCAATGAATAGATTCGGTCGTTTAACGGAGATGCGCTCTGCTGAACAGGTGGGGTGACTATAATTAAAGGTATTTTTGTTTTTAAAATTATGCGCGAGGTTCCGCCATGCGTACGGTCCAAATTTATTAGATTTACTGATTCATTAGTATGTCATGTCATGAAGTAATCTTATAAATACGTAGTGCATGTTGACCATTCGATATTTATTTTCTTAACATTTTCATATATGGACTCAAATTACGTAAGTATATATTCGATAACCGATTGGGAAGAAAGGTCCTCGAATGGAGACCAAGTCTCGGCAAACAAAGAACAGGTGGCCCTTCGACTCATCTAGACTGATGACCTGAAGAAAACCGCTGGATTCTAAGGGCTCAAAACCGGACAGAGTGGCGCAAACTAGGGAAGGCCTATGTCCAACAGTGGACAATCAAAGGCCGATGGATGGATATTTGATTCATAATTATATGAATAGTAATTACCAATTAAGATACTGAAAGTTTTTTATTAAGATTTAAACAGATTTTAGTAGAAATAATGTTAAACTTAAAAATCTATATCTTTTTTCTTATAACCACCACATGCTACCGGAACTGCTGTAATATCATCTTGTTCTCTTTCTTTGGATTCTTGTAGTTCTGAAATTGTGTAAACCCCTCTAAACTACACAAATCAAAAAGTCAGAGAATCTCTGAAGATTATTCTAAATCTATAAGATTAGAAGAATATTAGCAAAGCTATGTTACCTAATGTTTGTGACAGAATAATCATGGAAATCACCTGATGTTTAGTGGTTTGTATAGCTCATAGATGTCCATATCCAACTGTAATAATATAAGACAGATGCGTCCCCTGAGAACAATGTTGGCCAAAATCATGAGTATCAACAGCAAGGTATTGGTATTGCTAACCAAAACACTACTTAAGTACATCAATAATTAATGTACAGCAGAATTATGGAAGTGGCCTTTACACAATATTGTACGTAGTATTTATGTGCTGCAGTTCTACATCACTGATAGCACTAAGTCTTCCAAGAAACCTATTGAACTTAAGTTTTAATTATCTCTAAACTTACCTGGGGGTAAATGCAACTTCTCAATAACAAATTTCTTCCGTTTGAGCTTAAACGCTAGGTCTAGACTGGGAGGTATATAGGACACTAAAGAGTAGAGTGCTGATAGTTTTTTTATGTGGAATAGACCATGGTATTCCTTATAGGCTGGGTTAGTTTCTTTACTTGACCCTGCAAAAGATTCTAGTCTAACTGCAATATCTGCTGAATAGTGTATTCTTTGGAGTAATTGTCCATCCTGAAATAATAAACATAATATATAGAAGCTATAATCTGGCAATTAAAATTATTATTGTGTCATATAAAATTTTCTATGATTACCCTTTTTTACAACATACCTCAAACAAATGTGTTGGTATGCTTAGAAAGGCCACAGCACATGTATCTCGAAGGATAACTCTTAAGCTGTATATAAATTTCAAAATGTCTTTTCCATATTGATGAGAAGAACAGTCGTAAACATCATTGGAATCCATTGCTGTCCATATTGGTGAGCCAAGTGATTGTATGCATATTCGTAAAACATTACGGTGTTCATTGTTGGCATTTTTGTATTCATTCTTTGATATTGTATTCTTTATAAAGTTTAGTAGATTTAAGTACATACAATTTTTGAATCCTGTAAAATTTAACATTCTTAACCGCATACTGATGAATCAATCATTATGCTTGATTAGAGGTAGCTTTTTCATATTATATGTATCTTAAAAAAAATTTATTGATCTCTTATAGGAATACAGTTTTAGAATAAATTGTGAATGTTGTCAACCAAATCTCTCTCTCTCAACAACTCTTTCTCTAGGTGCTAAACTTTGTGCTATCCAAGAGCAAACATCACCACACTGATTTGTATGGTGAAGCAATGTTATTATTTTGTTTTTGACATAAACATAAAATATTGATGTATGTTGTCAGCCTTTAATAAATGGAACAACAATCCTAGGTCTCTATTCTTAGTAGAATATGCCTCCTTAAGGTAAAATTTAAATTTCTATAGGCTGTGACCTATGTTATAAGAATATTATTCACTATTAGTACTACTACAATTCTATATAGGTTTGATTTAATCCATAGATTGTATAACTAAGTAGCTATATTCCTGGGGATTAAGATCGTCCATAATATTTGCTATCTTACTAAATGTGCAAAGGGTTCAAACAAACTTAATATAAGTCAGAGACAGATTTAATAGAAACTAATTAAAAATACCTTTAAATTTTTTCTCTTCACTTATTAAATGACAAAATGTTATATTGGCTTTGTTGATTGTTTTCTCATGTATATGTTTGCTCAGATCAAAGTGGTGTCCAAAGGTTGTGTTGGCTCCAAATGAAGACTCAACTTTTCCCAAATCTTCATACCTCCAAGCTATTTTCATTTCATCTTTAGGGGGTGGAATTACATTATCATCCACTGGTTCTGTACAAGGCTGTGGTAGTTCTTTGACCTGTAAAAAAATATTGCTAAATATTTAACGCTGCTCCACAATGCCAAGGTATGTGCACTAAATTAATAAATATATACTAGATATTGATAAATTATTTAATATACATATTAGAATGTGATGGAACTCTCAGGTATACAAGATTCCTCAGGCATACAAATAATAATTCATCAATAATAAACAGGTGAGTAATAATGTGGGTGAAGATTGAAATTAGCCTTAATAGGATGTGTATTGACATGCAATAGCTAGGCTTTAACTTCTCTATATAGTATAATTTTGCTCAGAGATAAGATAAGATAGTATAATTTTGTTATTAACACTACAGAATGGAAACCTCTGCCATATTACTTAATAAACATGTATTTTATTTAATATTATACTTATACTATTACAGGGTTATTTACTTACAATATTTACAGGGTTTTCGTCTGCTGATGCAATTAGCAGTCCATGTTTACTAACAACTCCTTCAGCAAGAAAATATTTGCTTAGTACTCTACTGTAGCTACCCAAAACATCTTCCTCTGAAAAAGAACACATCTTAACAGATAAGAATTATAGTTTTTTTTATTATCATAACAATATAGCTTTGACTCAGAACTTACCCACGAGAAATAAAGTTCCGATTGGTATTCCTCCTCCTGCAACGCGACAAAAATAAATGAGTATCTAACTGACTTTCTAACATTGTAAGTATTAAGAATGTACTACGATCATTATGTATTCACCAATTATATGGTCCAGCGACGGTATACCAGATGAAACATAAGCTAAGTTATTTTTCAATTTGGTACCGGAAATCTTGAATTTAGATTCTGCCGTTTTCTGAAAACTCGACATTGTGCTGTATTTTTAAAATCTTTATATATTTATTGATCTTATATGAAAATGATCAAGACGGAAACTTTTATTTCATAGTACTATCTATTTTTATGTAAAAGACATATATACAAATATTTTTCAACAGTGGCGAAAAAGGCTGAC
>DWNH01000605.1:0-14179 GCA_018249895.1 Tiana niger
TTTTAGTAAATTAATTTTAAGTTAGTGTTTTTTTTTTTTTTTTTGTGCTTAGCTGGGTTTGGTCGTATTTGGTTCGTATTTTTTTTATTTCTTCTTAATTTTTATTACTTTTTTTAATTCTCAAACAACGCGTGACTGTGCGCAAGTTTTGATTCTTTACCACTGAGGGGTAGACTATATGGCACGAAACATGTGTGCTTGATCGCGCTGTTTAGAAATAGTAGAGAATATATTATGTACTTTGCCCGGATTTCCCCTAGGCATATTAGTTTTAATAATAAAAATAAGAAATTAACAATATTGATTTCTGTATTTTCATTCCTAATATAAATTATATGTTTTTAAGAAACGGTATAGGTACTTAAACATTAATAAATAATATTCGACATTTAAATAATATTCTTGCGAAAAGTAATATTTACTTACATTATCCTTTTGATCTCTACAATTACAAATCGCCAATTTTTAATGGGTGGTAGCGTTTATTTTGTTTCGCTGCAAACGTACGTACAAATTATTGTCTTTGTTACGAACTAGCTACATATTAAGCTTTTAAGTGTTATTGCGATTATGTTGTAGATTTTGTAGAGACGAAATGTTCACTCCGCTCTGCCGACGCGCGTATTACCCGAGGCGAGACATCGGTAGCTACTGCCGGGCCGGCAGTGCCGGCTGACGGCTCTATTTCGCTTCTCTAGTTCTATACAAGGGCTTATTTTGTATTTATTATAAAATGTCGATACATCGGAATTCCATAATATATTAAATCTCTATCTACAAAACGTACTTTACTAGTAATCGGGTACTTATTACATTTAAAATATACTTTTGCGATTTTAATAACTTAGTGGCTAATTTATCAGAGTCCTGTATGACGTCAAACGTAGGTGTGTTTGCACATGTCCGGATGAAAATTTCAGGGTGAATTGCTAACTTCCCTAAAACCACTTTACACTTACATGAATAATTATTCTAGAGTCAGCATTAGACGTTACAAGTACCTTCTTACATAGCTAATATTGTTATTGGGAAAAGACAGCGCAGCTTTTCGTAGTTTTATCAACAACTGGTGATTAAGTTCAATCAGGTTCATTTATTGGTCTCGTGGTGAATAGAAGTCCCCTGTACTGTCCATTTTATAAGCTTGTTTTTGCCACGTAGGCACCTGGACACGTTTTGTAATTCTTAAAAAGTATCTCTTTGGAGTTCTTAAAAGATATGACAAAAATGTGACTAAATAAAAGTGCTAAAAGAGGCCCATTTCGTTTATGTTCATACATACATATGTACATATGTATGTACCTACACCACATAGCTGTCTCAAAGTGTTATCTAGTCAACTTTAAAAAGCTGTGATAATTAAACTTTTCTTTAGAGGTGTCGACCTATAGGTAAAGGTCACAGGTTTTTGTTAGATTAGTACCTACGATATTAAAAAAATGTAGCCGCATAAAAATAAAATAAAATTCTAGGAAGTGGTAGTCACGTCGTTTTGTTATGTACCTACCCATATTGAGCGGGTGCCGGTAAACCTTCAAACGTGGAGTTATTATTGTTAAAGTTTATGTTTATATTTTTTTTATCGAATAAAAGTAGCAAACGAGCATGCAGGCCACCTAGTGTTAAATGATTATTGCAACCCATGAACGTCCATATGCAACTTCACTTAGTTTTACCTTAGATCGCAAACAGATGCGTTGCCACTTCTGAGAACTAAGATGATGACCTCTTATTTAGTGAACTCCGGCAACCACGCCCTTCTTCCGAAAAACACTTGCTTTACGGTAGATTTGGGTGTGGCGGTAGTACTTCTCCAGACGGCGGCCTATCACCTACATCACTGTTATAATAATATACCTAGCAATTCACTTATGCGTTATCTATGAGTATTTTATCATGATATCAGGTGTTTCAGTCCCACGCTTCGCTTTGAAATTTGATGTAGGCACCCGGTGAAGCTTACCTACATATGTTAGCTTTATATTGGCCTTTACTATTGATAGATTCAAAATCTGTTTCTCTAAGACAAAATACGTTTAACCATCCAGCAGCCTTAACAGTCTACTTCCACTAATACCTACTTGTAGATCATAGAGCTATTAATTGCGTCAGTCCGTAGGTCTTGCGACCGACGCAGCATGGCCTGGTAATTGTAACTTCAATTTTAAAGGCGAGAGATTTGCCGACCGTGGAAGGACCATGAAGCAACTCAATGTGTTTCGGAACAATGGTGTGGTTATCGAAGCACATTAATAATGATCTGATAATTAGCCCCTCAGAAACTGGATTTGGATCTGGATCTGGATCTGACCATGGCAAACAAACGGACCGGTCGACGACGGACCGGTCGGCACACAGACAGACCGGTCGACGGACTTGTCTAATCGATATAAAAATATGATTTTATAAAATTATGGTTAAATTTCAAACAATTGACGATTAAATTGTATTGTAAATGTTGATATTACAGATAAGGGCTCGTCTAAACAAAGCAAGCAGTATGTTTTGTTGCTAACTAACTTTATGTAGACAACCCTTATCTCTAACACTGGCGTGAACTTAACGTGATTATCATAATGTGCTGTCAAATTCACTGATTCCATCTTGTGATATTATGGTATAAGGATAATAATAACGTATGTAGGTATATCTCCTACCTGTTTGCTTAACAATAAATTTGAGATATAGTCATTTCAGATTTCGATTCATAACAATATTTTAGATAATTATTTAGTAGAGGAATTAAAAAAAAAAAAAAAATCTGGCAGTGCACAAAATAATAAGAAAAAGCCATATCGCCTGATCATAACCTATTAATAATGTGTATGTCGGCTGCCTTCCTTAGTTCTCAGGAGTAGGAACGCGTCTTTATGTCTAGTATGATTTTAAAGCCTACTACTTGAGGTTGAAGATTTATGGGCTGCAGTAGGTATATATGACTTAATGCAGTAATCATTAAAGACCTGCATGCTCATTTAGGTACTGCTTCTTTAATAAAAAACGGACAGATGTAAGTCGAACTCGCATACGAAGAGTTACAAATCATTCCGCATACGAACGTACATTATACTTATCAATTTATTTTCTTAGCTTTTTGTAGGAGACCAATCTAATTCGAAAATAATGGGCGAGTTACGGAAATAGCGATGTACTAATTATTTTCCGATGTATCAAACGGCCAATGTTTGTTTTGGTCTCCAAGAATGTTCATCGGTCTTTACTAACGCGGGCGTCGCGCGGATGTTTTAGATTTTTTTTGTGATAAATGGCCAGGCCGTACCGAGGGGTCTCTTGTCTTAGAAGAGTCGAATAGCTGTCCGTCGGCCGCCTAAAGGCTCGTTTTTATTTTATTATTTTCGGCGTTTGTATCCCGAACCGTCAAACTGCAGTACGCCGAAACCTCATGAAGATTGATAGTAAAAGATGTTTCCAATCGACTGCAATTTAATAAAACAAGCGGGGCCCTACGAAGCCTTAAGAAGTGCATAAAATTTGGTCACGAAGGGTTCACATTCCCGATTGTGCGCACTGTTGCCTAACATAATTACCTATCGATTACGATTTAATACACAAGTAGCGGGAAAATCCACTCCTTGGACCTGATATGATATTATTTTGATCATAAATCTCAATCGTTTCGTTGCTAGCTTGATCTAAAATAAAAAATGATAAAAAAGTAATTTTGAAATTAAAACAGATTTTATACAAAAAGGTAAAAAAGTACATGAGGCACAGATTACAAAATTTAATTTTGGTAATTAATAATTATTTGCAAGTATACTTTGTTTTAATTTGAGATTGAGATCTCTTATATTTATTACAAAATATTTTCCATTAACAAAGACATTTTCCAATAAATTCTGTAGTATTGGTTAAACAATATACATAGCGACGGCGAATATTTTGCCTGCGATGGTGAGCATGCATGAGATTGTGTATATCTATGACCACAGATACAGTGACCACTTTACGTAAAATTATATATTTTATTTTTTAAAACCAATAAATGTTTAATAACATGCATCTTCACTCTTGTTATTTATTAAGTACTAAAAGTATGTTGTAAAAAAAACTGTAAAACTGGCTATAGCTTTTTCAGTTTACTATATATCGTAGTCTGTGGTTATTTATTGTCTATCTATGACTTACGTTACTGTTGGGCTAAAAGGACTAAATCCAAGGCCAAACAAACATGTCGCTGTGAGTTGTCATTACAATGTCATTATAGTTGTCATTTTGTCACCAGCCCAACAGTAAGAACTTGAAGCCGAACTGCCTGAATTCAAATGATCTGTATATAACCTCCAAAATATAAAAACCATTTAGATTCAACATTTTGTCTCAGTATTACCTTTCGGAAACATGGGTCTAGAAGAAGAAACAATAGAAAAGTGTAAGCTTTTAGGTTTAAGTGAGCAAAAAGCAAAGGAAACTATAAAAAACAACAATGTCACCAAGCTCTTATTAACCGCAATGAATGAGGTAACATCTTGCAATTATATTGTAAGTTTTTAATGGTTAAACTAGTTTTAAGATGTTATTTTAGAATACCGTTAATGTTTTTACAGGTTGACATATCGAAAGCACCTGCTGGAGCTGGTTTGTTGCTGTATCATCTGGCGACTAAAATAAAGCCGCAAGTAGCAGATAAATTGCCTTTTATTTGTAAATACATCAACGAGGGCAAGCTAGACTCGACGTTAAAAGTCGACGTTTCATTGGAATATCTCTTGAATCATGTAAATGAAAAAAGCGTTGATATAGAGGCATTCGAAAAGGCTTGTGGAGTTGGTGTGATAGTGACCCCTGAGCAGGTGGAACAGGCTGTGGAACAACATATGGCTACGTATAAAAACGAGCTTCTAGAGAAAAGATACAGATTCAATGCTGGCATCATCATGCAGGCAGTTAGAGCTAATCTACCTTGGGCTGATGGCAAAGCAATTAAAAATGAAGTTGATGTGCAGGTATAAATCTTTATCAATAAATAAAAATATTGGAACTTACATTTATTAACAATGTTTTTAATAATGTTATTATTGTGTGTAAACATAAGCATTAGTTACACAAGTATAAGTTTTGGTTACTTATTATATATTTACAATATAAGAATTGTGTATTGTTAGGGGTGTCGAATTTTAATGAGTTTTATAAGCCTTTATAAATTTAGATTTTATATTTTAATTTAAAATTAATAGATTCATTCAACATGAGATTTAACTAGTATGTCCTAATATTTTAAATAAAGAAAACTGATGTGACACTAAATTATTTTCACTGCATAATTTTATAAAACAGCATAATGCTTTTGAGACAGACTAGTAACCTGTTAGGGAAAACAAAAAAATTGCTATTACACATTGTATATGTATTTAATGATCAATTATTAATCATGTTATATATGAATATTTAGGTAATATTTTAAATAATTAAAATGCGGATTTTGCAGATATTAGACTTACTGGGTCCGAAAACAGAGGCTGATCTAGCACCAATTCCAAAAAGTGATAAGAAAGCTAAACCTACAGATACTGGTAAATCTAAATCTAAAGGAGACACCAAAGGTATAATAGTGTATTTGCAAGAGTGGCAATGTTTAATATTAAAAACCTGGCACTTTACTATAATTTTACTATAATTGATTTTAATTTTATCCATATTGGAAATAAAATGAAATAATTTTTTTAGGCTGTAACGCTCCAAGCGCTGTTGATACATCTAGTCCTATAATTGAAAAAACTTCAGTGACAGATTTAATGAAAAAGCTCCCCTTTCATGCTCCTGGAGAAAATTATAAAACAGATGGTTACATAGTAACCCCAAATACAAAGAAATTGTTACAGGAACACTTGAAAATTACTTCTGGTAAAGTAAGGACAAGGTTTCCTCCAGAACCTAATGGTATTCTTCATATTGGTCATGCTAAAGCTATAAACATCAATTTTGGATATGCAGCAGCACACAATGGTTTGTGTTTTTTGAGATATGATGATACAAATCCAGAAAAAGAGGAAGAGAAATTCTTTGTTGGCATTAAGGATATGGTGGAATGGTTAGGTAATATGTTTAATATATAATAAATGTTTTGTGCATATAAAGAATCTTCAAAATTTTTATTAGTATTTAGAAACTAAATAATATAAAAAAATGCACAATAATTAGATAATATATAAAAGATAACCATATATTTTAAATTGATGCTACAGGTTATACACCATACAAGGTGACACATTCATCAGACTATTTTGATCAACTATACAAATGGGCTGTTGACCTTATAAAGAAAGACTTGGCATATGTGTGCCATCAGCGTTCTGAGGAAATTAAGGGTTTGAATCCTCCTCCCTCTCCATGGAGAAATAGGCCAATAGAAGAAAGTTTACAATTGTTTGAGGTTTGTATAATAACCTTCTCAATAATATAGGATATGAAAAAAGTTTCTTAACGTTTTATACATTCTAGATATTTTTTCTACTTAATGTACTAGCTGGCCTGGCAGATTTTTGTCCAGTCTGATATTTAACTTAATTAGATGGCAATATTTTCGCTAATAGAAACACATTTAAAAAGGCTGGAAATTGCCTTAAGCTTATTTATTTATTTTTTAAAAATGTAAATGTGTGTCCTTTTAAATGGTTCAAAACCAGCCAGACAGAAGTCAACTAACAAAATTTTATTACAACTTTGTATGTACATACATATGTCCAATGAAAGACTATCCCCAACCTAATATATCTTTTTGTTGTGTTATGGCCAGGATAGTGTCGGTACCAGCTGTAATACATAAAAGCGGTTTTTTCTTCTTTTGGATTAATACATAGAGGGCAATCTCGAATAGAATTGTGGAATTCATGATATTTAATGTGGAGATTTTACTGGCTTCATTGAGATGTTGGTCAGTGAAGTTGGTTGATCAAGTTGCCTGCATACATGCGTGCTCCTTGTTTAATTTAATCAAATGTGGAAAAGAATTATAAGAAATTCAGTATCTTAAAACATTGTTTGTGCAAATATTATTTTTCTTACTAAAACTCAGAAAAGTGAAGACAATTTATA
This sequence comes from Tiana niger, assembly GCA_018249895.1. Taxonomy (NCBI): domain Eukaryota; kingdom Metazoa; phylum Arthropoda; class Insecta; order Lepidoptera; family Hesperiidae; genus Tiana; species Tiana niger. The sequence continues at coordinate 7,057 of DWNH01000605.1, forward strand.
TTAAAAATATTGTCATATTATTCACATTTTATAATAATAAATATGTTATGATGTACCAATATGGTACTATACAAAATGTATTTATATTTCAGGATATGAAAAATGGGAAAATTGATGAAGGGGATGCTACACTCAGAATGAAAATTACTTTAGAAGAAGGTAAACAAGACCCAGTCGCCTACAGAATTAAATTCAAACCTCATCACCGTACTGGCAATAAGTGGTGTATTTACCCTACTTATGATTACACACATTGCCTATGTGACAGTATTGAGCACATCACTCATTCATTATGCACTAAAGAGTTTCAATCCAGGCGGTTAGTATTTTTGTCTTCCTGTTAATGTAAGAATTTTAAAGAATTGAGTATGCTGATCTGATGAAAATTCAATTTTATGAAATTTTGAGAGAATTACTAGGATTAACCATCATTTAATGGTGTCCAATTTTTCTACATGCACCTATTAATATTGAAGAAGCTTTAAAGTTAGTTTTGACAAGCTTATGAAAGCATTGGGTTTAATTTATAAGAGCTATTGTGACATGATAATGTATATGTATGTATATGTAGGTACTTGTTAGGGATTTTTTTGAAACTGTGTTTATACTTAGATTTAATCGTAGAAGATTAATTGTCCATAAAGCTTAGTATGGTATGTTCAATAACTGAAAAAAATCATCATTGTTTTGTTTTCTTTTAGATCTTCCTACTATTGGCTGTGTAATGCTTTGGACATATACTGCCCTGTGCAGTGGGAGTATGGTCGCTTAAATGTTAATTATACTGTTGTCTCCAAAAGAAAAATAGCGAAACTTATTGAAGTAGGGATAGTGAACAGTAAGTAATAATTTTAATTGTTAATAATAATATCAGGTACTTCATTTTTCGTTTCATGTGAGCCTGCTCAAGAATCGATTTTATGCTCGATACAAAAAATTTTAAACATTCTGGACAAACGCTTCACACTCATGAACTATATCCGTATCTCTAATTGTTGAAGCCAGTTGTAACCGTTTTAATTTTATTGGCAGAATATTAGACTAACATAACAGCAGCCAAAATACACGAATCTAAAAGAAAAAAATATTAGATTGTCTGTGTTATGAATAAGTAGTGTAAATGTAATGTCGTGGTTTTGTTTAATTCCATTTTATATTGCTTCTGTTGGGCGCACTGTATTGTTTTTTTTAATTAGAAGTACCAAACAAGCATGCAGACCACCTACTGTTAAGTAGCTGCCCATAAACATCCATATAAAAAATGGTAGCACCTTAGTCCTATTTAAAATGGTAAATCGATGCCTGGTATCTACTATGCTCCGAAAACCACATCCTTCGATATCGAACTGGGGCAGCGACCCCAAAGCCCCCTTCGATATCGATATCGTTCGTAGTATTTTGTATCAATAGGAAAATAAAGTAGAGTTAGGATTTTTGAAATAATTTGGCTATGGGGGTCTGAGGTATCAGTTAATTTAGGAAAAGATGTCTATTGTCCAAAATAGTTTTGGTAGTTACCCCCTGATGTAATGTGTCAGGCTGGGATGACCCGCGGCTGTACACGCTGTCGGCGCTGCGGCGGCGCGGCGTGCCTGCGGCGGCGGTGAACGCGTTCTGCGGCGCGCTCGGCGTCACGGGCGCGCTCACCGCGCTCGACCCCGCCGCGCTGGACGCCGCTACACGCGACCACCTCAACGTAGCCGCGCCCAGGTAAACATTATTATAGTAGGTAATTTACTGTAGTTTCAAAGACACCTGTTAGCTTAAGGCTTGTAGTGGTTATTTTATGAACGAATTAAATAGAATTAATTTATTATCGTCCAACTTATGCAACGGATGCTGAAAATGTTACAATTAATGTCATCTGTACGTAGTAGTTCAAGAAGAACCAAAAAGGGTTGGGATAGCCAAACTTTTTTCTTCATTATGTTAATTCTGAGCATACCTGCTTTTGCCTCTAATAGACATGACAAAACTGTGAAAGAATCGCTTCAGACTCATTAAGACATTTTTTTTGCAGAACTATGGTAATTTTAGAACCATTGAAAATCACAATAACAAATTTCCCAAGCGACAAGCCAATAGAAATTACAGTTCCTGATTTCCCCAACGAACCTGATAAAGGGTCACATAAGGTGGTGTTAAACAAAGTTCTTTATATTGAAGCCACTGATTTTAAGGAGAATCCGGAAAAGGGTTACCGACGCCTTACACCAACTCAATCAGTCGGCCTGAGACATGCTGGATATATTATAAAGGTAAAACCCTACTTATATACGTACATAGGTATACCTATATATATGAAATAAAATTGATTCAAATTCTTACATTATTCTAAGTTCACTTTGTAGTGGCAATTCTTACATTTATTTATTTATTTATTTATACATATAAACTGAACTAAATTCGCATTCATCATCATCAACCCAACGTAGTACTACTGCTGGTCACGGGTCTCCTCTCGAATGAGAAGGATTTAGGCCACAGTCCACCACACTGGCCAGGTGTGGAAAACTTAAACTCTCAGGCGTGCAGGTTTCATCACGTTGCTTTCCTTCACCGAAAAGCAAGTAATAATTAATGTATAATATGCACATAATATTGAAAAATTAGAGGTGCGAGAGGTTTTAACCCGGACCCACCGGAATGGTAGGCTAAAATTCAACCACAAGGCTATCACTGCTCTGCGCATCGTTAATTAATATTCTTGTTGCTAACATTCATTAAAATCCACAACAGTTACAAGGTCATTGCCTGTTTGCATTTTTCGTTTAAAATAATACTGTTTATTATTTGTACTAATTTAAAAAATATTATTTATACTTATCACTAGGTATCCAAAGTAATAAAAGACAATGAGGGTAAGATAACAGAAATTGAGTGTACAACTGAATCCAGTGAAAGCACAGAAAAACAGAAAGCGTATATACATTGGGTGTCTGAACCAATATCAGTTGAAGTGAGAGTGTATGAGCCCTTGTAAGTATATTAAAGTTTAATTTTAATTTTTGATTTGAGAAAAATATACTTAATTTAGTTGAGGTCTTATATACATAGTCATTTTTGCTAAGACCTGTGTATCCTGTGAATGTATTGCTAGGACCTAGGCATCGCTGTGCGGCATAGGTCTCTCCTCATCTTTACATTAACCTACCTTTTTTTGACTTATATTTTTACTTCACCAAACAGATTTAAGCATAAAAACCCGGAGGATCCAAACGAAGTGCCCGGTGGATTCCTATCCGACTGTCGGGAAGACACCCTAAAAATTCTAAACGCGTTCGCTGATGCATCCGTCAAAGGAGCCAAGGTGTACGACAAGTTCCAATTTGAAAGACAAGGTTTTTTCTCAGTTGATCCTGACACAACGCTAAATAAAGTAAGTGTTTCTTATTAATGTGTAGTATTGGCTGAGTGTAAGAATTTAAAAAGTTAAAACCAGCGTTGAATTTAGAAATTTTATTTATATATTAAAACTTCATTGACCTAAAAGTGTAAGTAAAGGAGTGTAGTAAATCTTTAAGTTTAGTAATATCATAAGAAAAGGTTTCTTAATATTTGTGTTTGAAGGCTTTCTTCAAGGGTACTTTGAGCATTGAGGTTATACGAGGTTAGACGATATATGTAAGTACGGGTTGGTTGGTTGTTACCTTAAAACTATATCACAGCTGTATCAAATTTCACACGTATTTGGCAATCAGGCCGCGACGCCCGCATCGAGTGTGCACTAGTCACTATTAGTCATCAGCTGTTGACGACGAGTTTGATATACGTCAAAACGCCCTAATAATGCCATACAACTAAATATAAAATAAATAAATTACTATTTTTACAAATCACACACCGCCATTTGAACCCAAATTAGGCAGAACCTATGCTGTAGTAACCAGACAACTCATAAACATGCACAAATATTTTTTTAATATAAACCCACATAGATACACAGAAGAAATATTCGTGCTTATCACACAAATATTTGTTTTGGGTGGGGATCGAACCCATGACCTCCCGTTTAGCAGTCAGGTTCGTTCCGGTCAGTCAACCAAAAATTAAAATGTGTTTCGTATATTTTGGCGATAAGCCCTTTCTGTGCAATATTTATTGTTGTACTATTTTCTACGTAAGTGGAGAGTGTGAAGCAATTAATTGTATGATTAACAGTAAATATAAATTTATTAAATATTTATTCTCTTTATTTTGAGCTGAAAGATTTCTACAATACATAAGTCTACTATACATTTGATCCATCTCTGGTTCCCTGTAGAGTTCTGTAATGCTAATGGTTATCTTAAATATTCGTCATTAATCTTACCTTAAGCATACAAAATGTGTACGAGTTATTTTTAGTTAATGTCTCAAATAAACTATTAATTTTCTTTTAAAAGTTAGAATGAATTATTAAATGATTTTATCTTTAATAAAAAAACCTTATTCTCTTTTCAGATGGTCTTCAATAGAACTGTATCTCTGAAAGAAGACACAGGAAAATAAGTTAAAAAATCATGTGACATTTTAATATGTTAAATTATTATTTTTTATTTTTAAATAAAAAACCTTTTGATTTTATTTTTGAGTTTTTTTTATCCTTTTAGTGTTATTTCTTCATCCGTACAAAAACTAATATACTTATATAGCAATAAAAAATCATATTTCAAGAATCGTAATTCTCATGTTGTTGCTGTCGTATCTAATTGCTTTGGAGTCATCAAAGGACACCTAGATATAAGATAAGGAGAAGAAGAAGTCTGCTTTTCGTCTAAAAGTGTTCACACGAGATTTGTCAAATATCAATAGCTGACTGACTGGGGTGACTGACACGGTAGACTCACAGCGTCGCGCGGTACAGTTTTAGGAATGTTTTTAAAAAAAGTCTCCATTATTATTTGCTTGGTGTCGTTTTTTGGTTTATATTTGTTGATATACATAATATATATAGATTATATTGTTAGATCATTGTGAGTAAAATATAATCAAACGACAAATATTAATATTTCAGAGCCCATGGATATTTGGCAAAAACTGTTTAAAATATTAGAAAATTAAATTTGTCAAAAAGAAACAATTTTTTGATGTAAACTTATTAAGTTATTATTTGAAGGAACTTTATTGTCGGTAAAGTTCGTAGAATGACTAATATAATATATATAATCCGATACTTTTTAGAATATTAGAAACTTGTTAGTTATTTTTCGAGAAAAAAAAAGCTTGTAAGCATATGAATTTTTTTTAATATGTAAACTATAAAATATTTTAAATACTTCTCTTAAAGTACGTTACTTTTAACGTAGTAATTCTCTGTAAACTAAATAAAAGCATGTTTTTAATTTAAAGATATTTTGTACCGCTATTTTGTAGTCCATTACAATTAACTTTCCAATCAGACTTTAAAAGCTCGGGCATTTAATTAATTAAGTAATTACTTGGCATGCAATTTAAAACAAAACGTTTGAAAGCAATAATCATTATAGGCTTGTATTTTTTATAACGCGATGTGTATAGTATTGGCTATCAATTCTTGCGAAAATAAATCAATCACGAAGAGCCTGGCAATGGACCGCTAGTTAATCAGGTTTCCGAGAGAATAGAGGTCGCGATAAATACCTACGCTACGCGCTACCAAGGTCCCTCGTAGCGATTAGGCGGCGGAGGGCGCAGGGCGGCGGGCGGCGCGTATTATCGAACGTGGGCGGCCGCGCATGTCACTCGCTATCTCACCGTTGTTCCGCGATATGCACTACTACGCGGCCTCACGTAACAAAATCCGATTCTCACGAATATTTCAATTTGCGTGTGACGAACAAATAATGTAGAACTCTAAACAATGCGAGCCGTCACCTCAACGTAGATCAAGGTAAGTTCCAATATTTTTTATGCCTACACCATATCAATGATTATATTTTACCTATCCCTATACAATACTTCAAGTGGCTTAGTGAAATGTACATATATTTTATACTATGTTTGTATATTTTTTGTGTAGGGCTTTATTTGAAAGTAAACGATTATATATGTATTTATTTTATACATTTAGAAATTATATTCTTATTTTGTATATTTTACTAAAGTTTTGGTATTGCTCTTCATTTTACAATCTTATGCAATCTTTGATACTGGTAGGAGAGAAATAAATAATATTTTAAATATATTATTAAAACTAATGTACATATGTAGGTAACAGCTGTGGATAGTTTAAGCGAGAGGTGTAATGAGCTAGTAGGTATAAGATAAGGACATTACACACGTTATACTGATTCCTTTACGTATCTTAATTTTATATATTATAATAGTATTTCCCGAAACAAAGTAAATTGGGACATCCCTTGAAATTTTCTACCTGAAAAGTGATTCGTTTTCTTTGATCGCACTTAAGCGTAGTAAGCATATAGCTTAATAAATTGATATGTAATTTGTATAGTGAGTGGGTCTAGGTCAGGTCTTGTGTAAAGCAAACCTTGATTTCTAAAGCTCATGAGTTTTTAAAAGAATGGAGCGACAAATAGGACTTTAAAGTTTTTGTGTCTACTTAAAGTCTTTGTCTTTTTATTCGCACAATTATATACTTATTTAAATACACAATACGTATTAAAATACGCAATAAATCATTTTTGAATAGTCGAATCAAGAATTATTTTACACAAAAATGATAACAGAACCCAGAGCTTTCATTAGAAATGTGGCGAAAAAGGTTTTAGTGCACTACTCGGGCCACCTACGGATTGACGCAATTACCCACATACCCAACTCACATTAAAATTGCTAGAAGCGCTTTGGGATTCGATTAATTCGATAGGCTATTATTACCGTCCAATAATCCTAACTTCAGAATTTATCATCAAGTCTACTTTGAGAGTCATACCTGTATCTAATTGTTGTTTACTTCTATTCGTTTTGCATCATCCGAGCGCCACCATTGCCTAGTTTAGTTACCACTCTTGAGGTAACAATTTGCTACCCTTAATCGATTCACTAACAGAAAAGTTATACCTGAACATATAAGAAAAGAGTAAGAAAAAATATACATATGAATTGATACCTATAATTCTTCGGAGTCCGAAAAATATCAAAATATAAATAAGTATATAGGTTATCTAGTTAGTTAGTATTATACATATATCTTCTTATC
>DWNH01000606.1:0-14178 GCA_018249895.1 Tiana niger
GTGACTAGACGAAGAGGCCTGTCAAATGGAAACATTTTAGGAATTTCTTTGTAGTGCTTGGAATATTAAAACTATTTTAATAAAATAAGATAGCGAAGTTTGTAATTACCCACATATATGTACATATGTATATATGTCATTTTTCTAGATATAAAATGTTTTGTATTTAAATTAATTTAACTTGTAACGTAGAATTAGGAAATAGGTGAAGTCATAATTCCTCGTAAAGAATAGTTGAAATTGAATGGAAGAAGGTGTGGCAACAGAGTACCTAATCACAAGTGGGGACGCGGCCATTTCCGTCCGACATTGATCTGTGCTTCAGGAGGTGCAGCAGCTGAGGCTGAGGGCCGTTTGAACACCCGGCGACAGTAGCTGTCCGAACAACACGCCTCCGTTGCGCTTTGTTTTTTAGGGTTTTATGACTACACACAAGGTCCAGAAACGAAAAACCCAACCTGAGAGGAGTACAGTGCATAGCGTGTACTATAGCTTCCTAGTGACCGCCCTGATCTTCTTGCTACATCAATGATCGACAATAAACACGGAGCCGGCCGAGTAGTTCACCTGTGCGCTGGCAGCGGGGGCGATGATCTCGATGATCTCTGGCTTGCTGTCGTCGGCGGGCGCGGGGTCGGGCTGCGCGGCGGGCTCGGGCGCGGGCGCGGCGGCCGCCAGCGCGACTAACGCCACTAACAATATTGCACTGTTCATGGTACTTCTAGCTGCTTTCTGTACTTCTCTTCTTTTCTCTTCTGCCTTGTGCAGCGTGGCTTGACACCTTTAAATATATAAGTAGGTACTTTTAATATAAACGAATTGAGGTCATTATATTTCAGTCGTGTATGAAGTGGATGTGAAACATTTGTGTGTTCAACTTTTATAATTAGTTAAAGCGTCGAGAAAGGGCGACAGGTCAAACAAAATAAATTACGCAATTACAAATAACTGTGTTATTGGAGGGCTGGAGGGAAACCTCTGACCTTACGTATTGGAACATCGGAGCAAGCGCTTCGCTGGCTTTGTGTGGTTATTTAAATTGCGAAGTTTGTATCTTGCCGGGTTGTAAAGGGACGGCATAAGTAATAGTGTGTGCAACGTTTAATATTACATCTGTTAGCGTAACGCAATTATTATGAGCGATGTTCGCTCTGTCCACTTTTCACAAGACTCGAAAGACATCCAGAAATCATAATTCTCTTATTACAATGTGTCAAAAAAAATTTAAAGTTTAATTTAAGGCCTGATTGCACAGAGGGGACAATAAGTTTACGGTAATCATGAAAATAAGGATCAACCTTTACATTTTTTTCAATTTTATTGTATGATGTCGTAATTGTGGAAGTGCAATGCTATGAAGTTAAGGGCGCCCTTTATATTTAGTCCAACCTTTGCAAAAGGCAAGGTTTATTTCACCGTTAATTTGTTGTGTAAATTCTGAGTATGACTGTATATAGCATAAAGGTGTCGGTCTGCTGTTAGTTCAACAGAGAGAAGTGATTGCAAAGCGAATGCTCCGCATACAAGGAGATATAATTGAAGGCAGTGGAACATAACACCTGTAGCAATAGTTAAATTCACGAGTAGCGTCACAAACTTATTACATAATCTGCATGTAACTATTACAGGCATTTATCTGTAGAATAATGTTTATTATTATATTCTCAATAGTACCCATTCGCTGCGTATGATTAGATTTTTGACAGTCTAATTGATTCCATTAAGAAATAAATTCAAATATGTATTTCCGGTATTAAATGAAGGCAATGAATATCAATGAAAGTGTTGGCACGCAGCTGCCGCTGCTCTCGTTGCGGCCTGGAGCTGCGAGCCGCTGCTCGGGCCGCAGACCTATTGCTTCCGTTTCAATAAAATGAAATATGAAATCACTATTAGGACTTACGCTCACACAATCACATGAATACAGTTAGATTTTGTTAGCTTTTTGAATACATTTTAAATTTATTTTTTGAATACATTAAGAAATAAAAATATTTTAGTCAAAAACCAAATTTGAAAAATGTGTCACCGTATGTTATATAAATAGCATAGAATATAAATAAGAGGTGGAAGTAGAAGTACTAAGTAAGTACTAGTAAAGTACTCAGTACCTATTATTAGATAAATCTTCCGAAACTCCGACGGGGCTCTTCATGGCTGGCGCTGGAAGAGCTCTTGCTTACAGCTAGCAACGTGATGGCGACTGCTTTGGTATTTGTTATGTTCATATCATAAGTGACGGTGACCACTTACCACCAACTCATTTGTCTTTCATTTGGCTAGGTTTAGCTTATAAAAAAATTAAATCTTCTAATAAATTTTCTTTTAATAAAATTAAATGGCTCCGGCTTGAAGAAACTAATGATTGAATAATTTAATTTTGGTCGGGTTCGAATATTTTTGCACTACGGATCAATATACTCGTAATTTGCATAAAACAGAGCAGCGTGCAAATTGTACCGCAGTTGGTTGCACGCAGAGTTAAGCAACAAAGCGGAATTTCCGAAAACACACCAAAACCTTCAGTTCATATATTTACCCAATGATAAAAGTTTAAGTTTAAAACCCCCTCCTGTGTTGCCATTATCTACTTGAAGTTCTGCGGCTGCAGCTAGGGAGGAAATACCAACAATCTCCGCCATCGTCTATATACTGAAGTAGTTTTGGTACTTTATATTATGAATGTATTCATAATAAATCATAAACGCGTTAAAACCAACCCCGTTTTTAAAATATTCGCTCATATGAATACACTTGAACAAAGTAAGCAAAATGTAAATAACTAAAACATGAACGTTTTATCTTCTGTCGATCAATATGTAAGTTTATAAATATCGGCACTCATTCACTTGCAAAGTCGTTACACATTCAGAATTGCGTGAAGTGAGAGGTGCTTGGGTATTTCCACCGATGCTAGTTACTTCGCGATGTAACTAGCATAGGGCTGTCGATGTGGAAACATGAACCTAATTAATAAATACATTGACTATTGTAGTGTAAAAAGGAGGTAATTGCAAGTGTTTTAAACCATTTAATCTCCGGAGCGTCTTGATTTCTATCGTATCAATAAGTGTGACAATATTTGATTTGCAAAATAAGGAATTCAATATCAATTTCATGCTTGATTTGTGCCGACCGGATTGCCAGTTTAAAACAAAAGCTATTTAACTATAACAATGTTCAGTCAATCGTATAAAAACAGACGTAACAGTGGAGTACTCGTAAACATAAACGATTGAATTATACATTTAAAATACTAGGAATATACAAGTTTTCTAGTTCGATCAAACCTCCGATTGCAGTTGATACCTATTTCTCGCATTAATTAATAATTGAAAAAGGAAAAGCCGGCTGCGCGTCGTTCACTATAAAACGGTCGTTTTGCTCGCACAAAACTTTTAATCGTAAACATGTTTTAATTATTGAAAATAATTTTATCGACCTATTTTAATTAATAAAAATCGTTAAAGTAACGTAGGGTTTATTTTGTAAGAGATCAGTGAGGTCGACCAGCCATGACCTCCAGCGGCCCGCTGCCTTCCGGCTGCCTCGAGTTGGAGCGCGAGTATTTTGTATTTCGACAACCGCTATGCAGATTTCGCTCAGCCGCGCCATTCAAATGCAAATCGTACGCTCAAATATGCCGTGAATGATGTAAAGCGGCTTATCAAACACGGTGACGTCAGATAATGTGACAATGTTTGTATGTATGTATGCAGTCTTATGAAAAAGTTACACCAGTACTTTTAAAATTGCTGTTAGTTAATAATAGTCTTACAGAGACTAGATTTCGCTAAAACTGTCATGTCTGTCATTAAACGTATTACAAGATGCTGAAGCCGTCTTATTTGTCACTAAAATTTAGTTATGCAAAAAAATATGTGATGTACATTATATCGTCACCCGTTCTGCAGACATATGTACAAACATACATACATACATATGTACATACACTGTACTTGTTACACATCTACAAATGGACATGACAAATTGTTTAATATATCTTATTAAACAAATTGTAAAAGCAAAAAAACAAAATGTAGTGAGGTGTTTCGTGGCGGCGCGCGGCGGCTACCTTGAGGTTGTTGTTTAGTGTGTTCTACAAGCTGTGCCCCTTCATTCGATACCCATACTGGGAGGTTTGGGGAAATATGTAATTAGCCCTTTTGTGGCGTCTACGGACTTTTTTATATATCATATGTTATAAAAAATAGGGTTTCTCTTAATGTGTGTAGGTACGTGATTTCTTAATACCGTGATAGTGCAACATGTATGTGATAAAGGGAATTTAAGTACCGGACCCGATAAGTGTATGTATATTGATGCCGGATTGCATGCGGATGCAGCGGCATTACCGGATCCGGTTTTCCGGATTGCAATCCCTAGTTACGAGGCGTGCAATTATAGTTTCTGCAACAATTAAATCAATGATCAGAATGAAGTGTGTAGTTGTCGTATGTAGGTAACTATAACTGTTTACTCGTTTAATTGAGTTATGTTATAAATGTACAGAACAATGGTGGCCCATTGTGTTATAATAACTAAGAAAACAATCCATTTAACAAACTATTAAGTCTGTTTTATGATAAGCTATTATTATTATTCTATTAACGTCTAGAGACACACGCGCTGTCCTTTTATAATGCGTCCTATAACTAAGTATTGGTGGCTAGGGCTATGACAACTAGGGTGTATGTGCAAATTGCAGCATATTGGCAAATATATGTAATAAAAATAACACTTACACTCATAAGGTATCATGTGCATTCAGCCCAAGTGTGGTCACATTACGATTCCCAATGTCGTGGGCACCGTGGACACACACTAAGACAATTATGCTGACAGCCAAACCGAGAACACAAATCTAAATTCATCATATAAAATGAGCCGTCGGGAATCGAACCCAGGACCTTTCGAAGGAGGGGGGCCGGCATGGTAATCACTCAGCGTGTCGTGTCACGGTCGTCAAAAACACATAGTACATTTTTATAGTCCCTGATGTTACAATTTATTAGTGCAACGCTTCTGGCGGGAAATTGTAATGGTAAAGATTACACTTACAATGTGAGCGAAAATTCATATAAATGTGCAAAATGTGCGTGGAATTTTTGAATGGCTAATGTCATCTCCTTTGCTTGTTTTTATTGTTTTACAAAACTAAGGGTTACCTATTCAAGAAAACGATTACGACTACGCACCTATGTACATACATATGTATGTATATCGAGCGGCGGCTGGCTTGTAGGCGTTGTCGCGATGGAGTCTCTTCCGGTTTGAAAGGCTTTGGCAGCTTTTTGTTGCCTTCTATAATTAGGTAACTCGCACAAAAAGTGGGCCTTGTTTGTGGCTGATATAATTAAACTGGTTTATTATTCTGATATTTTAAGATTATAATGCGAAATCACATTGTTTTGTTAAGAACGCAAAATGTAAAAATAAAAATATTCATAAAACAACACAGAATATAATTAAATTTAAATTTAATTAAACAAAACCATATTAACATTTATAAACAATAGTTTATTCGGTTTAGTTTAGTAGTTGGTCAGGTATGAAGAAGTAGTGTTTAGGGCTTACTTATAATTGTTTTTGGGCAAAATAATTATTTTAATTTGGAATAAATGATACGAGATTATATATTTTCAAATATAATAAGTAATTAGTCAATAGGACGAGCCGCCCGGCGAGCGCGGTGCTCGCCGCACAGTGTATCCTGTCAAGTTACAAGCCCAGATAAGTATCTTAAACTCTGATTATGGTTGTGAAAGAAATTAATAACATTTTTAACTATAACTTGTTAGTGCCTAATAATCATGCTTGCGTCAGAATTTTTTATTTGAAGTCTATAAAGAGTTCATTTTAAAGTTTTATATTATAGCTTTGGACAAGGTACAATAAAATCTTAAGAATTATTTGCGTAAAGAGCCGTTATTTTAGCTCCTTAATAAACATAAAACATTGACTCATATTTTTGCATGCAAACATGCTTTGCAATCATTACTGTCTTTTATATCTCCATCAAGTCATAAACCGAGCTGTCATATATATAACGAAGTCCTTGCCTGAATATTGCGCAAGTGCCGCTCGGCTGCACGCAGTGAGCCGGCCAGCACGCCCCGTCTACTGGCTACAGGCGATCCATTATGTGCGACGATCTATCAAGTAATGATGCTTAAATGATTTATTGTTTTACCTATTTTCTCTATTCCAGACCTTGCATCACGAGTGTAGAGATTATTTTCCCGTGAATTTGTAACGTCGTAACGATAATGCCGGTGGTTTACTGATCTTTACGCGATATACTGCCGGTTGCTCCATCGCTCCACTTACCGAAGGATAACTCCGACGTGGGGCAATAGTCTCACCAGCCAACTGACGGCGTGCCTAATAGCTTGTACTTAATTGGCTGTTACTGTATTAATAATTTATACGCTTGTATTTATTCGCCCTGAAATTAAGTACAAATTCAGTCAATTATTTAATGATCGAACCGAAAATCCGCTTGAATTTTGTACACTTCAAGTGGGTATGAAAAATACGGCCGAATCGGCTGTGCAAATTGAATTACCAGCTCAATTAAAAAAAATGCTATATTATTGTAATAATTACATTTGCAAATTTATTAGGTACATATACTTTTCGTAGCCAAAAACCGGTTAGACACTAAAAACTTTGTGTAATTAATTATGTAACTGAAAAATTAAATTGTTTATTTAAAATGCTTATTTATTCACACTTAAATTTATTAAAAATAAATTGAAGATACTGTGATGTATTATAATAAATATTTTTTCCTTCAATTCCACCATTTTTAACTTTTTCCAATGTATTGAAGTTGAGGTGAAGTGCAGCCGGCCAGGGTCCGTGTGGCTGAACTTGTAGGACCGCGCTCTCCTCGCTGTGCCGACGCGAAGCGGCGCCTCACCGTCAATACCTACTACTTGATAATGTTTGATTTGCAATACGAGGTAGAGCTCATTGTTTTGTAATGTACATTCAACACTTGTATATTTTTGTAATTTATATTTTCGAATTTATTTTTATTGGTTATTCTGTTTTTCTACAATGAAGACTGTTTTGTTCCTGACAATTTAGACGATATAGTTGTTTATTATAACAGTCTTGAGTCGTTAGCTGTGGATTTATTGCGAACTGGAATAATAAATAATTCGCTTAGTCGATACTACAGGATTACGGAATACAGCAAATTCTATTTTTAAAATGAAACTCTCCAAGTGATCAAAACAAATATAATGTTGCAATAGATATGAATTTTGAACTATGTAATATTAACACACACTTTTACACAGCTGTAAATGAATCCGTGATGATGTTCAAAGTGACTAGGTAGTTCACAGCACACACACAATGGCAGGTGCAACGAGCGTGGCCGCGGGCCGCGCGGCCCGCACGGCCGCTGAACGCCAATTAACGCAACCGCGTGTCGCTGACTCTCCGTTATCTCTGTTTAATTAGTTTCGGCTATGCTTTGGCTTCTTTCGTTTTGTTTAACTAGTTAAATATTATTTTAAACACTCACGAAGTCTCCATTGTCTATTACAATAGAACCACTTAAATGTATCCTCAAATTGACGTAACTGACATAAGCACTCCTTATTCCTCAGCATAAAAGCAAGTACAGTGGCAATTCCCAAGACTTTAGTTTTATTTCTGTCACCGTATTGCGTTACATTGTAGATAAATTAAAACATGACTAAAAATATACCATTAGTTTAGTAAATTGGTACATATCCAAATACTTCAAAATCAGGCAGCACAAGCAAATTAAAAATGTTTTCCTTAATATAAATAATGGTTATTACTTAAAAGATACCCGAGACTGAGTATCCACTTAGTCACGGCTCTGCTCTACATAATAATAGAATAAGGAGTATTACAATCCCTGTCAAAGAGCGGAAGCGTTGACGGAAGCCTTGGGTGCTCTCATTGTGGGTGCGTGGAGTTGCTGTATTGCGGACGCCTGACTATTGTTTTGGCTAATTATTTTATTAGACTGGTCGTTTCGTCTCGTGTCGTGTTGCAATCGCCACGTAACGTTAAACTGGCCTTCCTGGATGCCTTCCACTCGGCACTCTGTGGAGCACGTTATGACAGCGGCCGTCCAAATGTACGTGTCATACCTACGTAATGCACCGCAGACTCATTCGCTCACTTGTGGTGCCGTGTTTTCATTATTGATTATAAACGTAATTACGGAACATTACCGGGATAGTACTTAATTTAACATTTCAATAAAAATGTATATGTCCACAACAGGAAGTGACATTAAATAGATCGCGGCGCCGCGGAGAGCCGGGCTCGGCGGTGCGCGCGTCGGGGCTGCGGGGGACCAGGACATTAAC
This sequence comes from Tiana niger, assembly GCA_018249895.1. NCBI lineage: Eukaryota > Metazoa > Arthropoda > Insecta > Lepidoptera > Hesperiidae > Tiana > Tiana niger. Next base: position 8,364 of record DWNH01000606.1, read on the forward strand.
TCATATTATGTAAAGTGTAATGGAACTTACACCTGCTTGACTGTAATGCAATAGTGACTTAACAGGTGAAATTGATATAGCAATGGTGTAATGTTGTAACAAAAGTTTTGAGCGAAAAGATTTAACATATCTTTTCCGTAGGAAAGAAATACGTTTATATAAGTTCCTTTTTTCGGTTTTGTTATCTGAATTCGAGCTATACTCGTGCTTAGAATATCTAGTTCCTGTCTCATCGAGAAAACAGTGTGTGATATCGAATGCGAATGCGATAGCAAAACACGTAAGAAATACACCTGTTTTTTAATTGCATATTTATGAACGTACAGTGTGGAAGCGGATTAACAAAATAATTGGTTCAGATAAAGTTATTGCCGTTCAGTGCTTTGACCTCGGTCCGTAGGTGCGAAGGTTGTTGACTAAGTTATTTAGTATCTTGCACAAGTAAGGCGCCTTGCACACTTTTCGATTCACTATATAATTATATGTATATACAAATTGGATTGTAAGTGTAAGTGTCGTAGTCCAGTCCGTCTGGCTCTCTTATCTACTTGTGTTACTTGGCACGGAAGGTATACAGGTATTACATATTTGTAAATAATGTGTAAGTACATTATGTACATGTAAGTCAGGCTTGCCTGAGTCCTAGTCTGAGGAGTGGAAGAAACACAACCACAGTCATTGTTACTCTGAAAGCTTCTAGCATATAATATTCAAATATTAATTAAAGTTAGCTAATTAATTAATTTCAAGCAATTAAATTTTGGATGTTTAGAAAAAAATTCTTAATTAAGTCGACCGAGCAAATTTTAGAGTAACTACAGCCTAAATAAGAATTGTTATCGATGATTCAGTGATGCGTAGATCCTGATGTACTGGAAGTGGTGCAACACACGAGTACGAGCAGCTCTTCACAATTAGGCCGATGTAGCGGACCAAATCGAACTGTTGAACATGTAGTCAATGTCAACATTATTTGCGATTATTTTTAAAACAGATAATGTGCGTCATTTGTCTACCCTCTGTCACAGCGCGCTGCTCCCGAACTGCAGCGCCAGCTCATTACCGGCAGGACTGCTCTTTATTAACAGGTTGTATTTTATGCTTAAAACTCCCACTAATTTAAAATTACTCTTTTGAAACCGTGCTGTTTGTAAGGATTTAATGATTTTAATGAACTGAATTCATTAAATAAGCTTTATAAAGTTCATCGCCTATAACCACACAGCTGCGAGCCGCCGTTGCGCCGTGCACTTTGATCCGAAGCCTTTACATAACCGGCCTCGTGTGTAACACTTACAAATATATTCGAAGCTAGATAGTATTGACACTACTTGCTTTTTGATAGAAACAGTTATTAAATTATTATTTAATAACTGTTTTATTATTTTATTTTAAACAAAGTAAAATTGAACAAAACAACGAAGATGGAATGAAATAAGCTGCATTAACATATCTACAGGCTAATATAACCTTCTAAATAACAATGAAATAAATTATGTTGTGCCTCATTGGGGTAACTAAGCAAGACAACCTTATCATTTCTGTCATCTATAAATATACAGAAAATCAAATAAATTGAGTTTAACTTAATTCAAAGCGTCTTAAAGTATGTGATATCCGTGTATCTAAAGATACTATCTTGGATGGTGGCTGACTAGCGCCGCGGCCGCGGGGACGTAGCGCGGGTAATGCCACAAATAGCAACAGATTTATCTTTCGAAAGTCTTCACTAATAATGTTTCAAGTTTACGTCACACATCCTAACGGCACTGTTAACTTAACAATTTATAATAGATATTATATTACTTCATTGCATTAAGATAAAATTCAATGTATGTATAAGTATTAATTTGTAAGTAAACAGTAGGTAATATTGCGTTTATGATAATTCTGAGATGAAGATTGAATTTTGACATACGGCGTATTAATTTTTATGAATGTTAAAATCAATGTAGGGCGTCTTTAGTTCATTAATGTAAGCACGTCAGATAAATTACATGCAAAAGCTTATGAGGTAAGATTAAAAATAGATACCTACCTGGTCAAACGATTGGTGGCATTTAATTGGAGCTACCGGAACCAGAATTTGAAATCCGACTATTAAGCTAAGTAAACATAGCGAATTTGATTTAAAATTTGGACCTGTACCTGATGTAATTCAAATTCAGAGACTTTTGTTCTATTAAAAAAGTGGCACTTTCTGTCATTACTGCACAGACAGGGGGTGCTTTAACTTAATATGTAGTAGCATGTATTAAGAACTTGGACCAGGAACACCTAATGTTTGTTGTAACGGTCACCTGCAATTATTTGGATTTAAATATCTGTACGTGAGTCCTATTAACGGCGACGGCGGAAAGCAACGGAAGAGTTTGTATGTAATTGAAGAGTGTATGTTAAGGCAGGGTATCGAACTGTGTTGTTTAGTATTGGTCAGTTTAGTATTGGTCAGTTTAGTATTGGTTAGTTTAGTAAGATATATCATGCTACATTTAATGCCTATAAAACTGGACAAAAATTTTATTTTTGCTTCCTCAAGTGAAAAATGGTTAGCGAAAATTACTATGAATTCATAAACGTAGTAAATGAAATTATACAGAAACAAACTTTTTAACAGTATTTGGTTTTAATAAGCATTCTAGCCTCAGTACTAGTAGCCACAATAAACACTTCTATTATATCATTATTGCGTATAATTGCTTGTAATCACACAGCGATTGTACTTTGTATAATAACATGTTTGATGCGTTGAGGAGATGTTATCCGTTTTAAAGGTAATGACTTCTATTACCTACTTTTTAACCCACAACTGGAGTATGGTATATACATTTCGTATTGGTGTAGTAATATAAATAATGTTGTCGATGTTATCTGTTATATAAATAAATTCAATAATTTTCTGATATCGAACAGACAAATAACTTATATTCCAAGACCTGCCTTTACTTAAAATTCTCATCTTAGAATATTCTCTTTAAATAAGTGCATATAAAAGTTTAGTAAAAAATAAATAGAATCTCGGTATTTTTAACAGTGAAGGTTTATTTGAATCTGTGATGTGGTCAAAGCAAATTTATTCTTAAACATTATTTTTAAACATAAAATTCGAACTACATTTTATAAAATTACTGTGTTAAACAATTTGTAGCAGAAGGGTCGCGCCTTTCACCGGCCGCGGCCTCGCGCCTGCACTGTTAGGCTTTGTGTTTTACGCTACATACTCCTACATATACTTTTCTTTTTACATTTGGATTTCTTATCATCATAAAAGCCAATGTTTCAATTATACTGGTTATTCATTACTGTGGTATAGGAGGCTGCCGTCCGGGGAGTACCACCGCCAAACCCAATTGTACCGTGAAGCTATTTATTGTTTCGGAAAGAGGGTGTGGATGCCGGAGTTCACTAAATACGAGGCGGCCGTCTTAGTAGGTACTCAGAAGTAGCAACGCATCTTTTTGCGATCTCAGGTAGGATTAAGGTAGATGTCCATGGGTTGCAGTGACCATTTACCACCAGTCGAACTGCACGCTCGTTTGCTACTTTTATTCTAAAAAAAATGTCGACATTTCCTGTGCTGCGTATTTATATTTAACATAGTGAAAAATTACATAGATTGCTTATTTATTAGAATAAAGTGTTAAGACTTTATGTAATTATCAAAACAATTATAATAAATACTCTAAATAACACACATTCAAATGTTGAGAATCGCGTGAAAGAAGAAAAAAAGTCTTGGCAGCATTTTAAAATCAGTTCTTTATAGAGCCTCAAATTAGTTCCGTGTAGGCTCGGAAACGATTCTTTATTATCAATTGTTCAAGCGGTCTTAACACCTGGCACTCTAGCGTGTTTACCGAGTAAAACTCTTTGGTGTTTGAATTTGTATTTATTGTAAATAGTTTGAAGTTAATATTGTGACGGTAACCCTGACAAGTTGACAAGGTTGAACAACGAAACAAAAAGTAGTCTCAAGTCACAAGTTGCCTAAAAGTAGCCGCTCTACGAGTATCTCCCTAAATATTGGATGTATAAGAGTAATTATATGTCAATAAAGATGTCCGGCGTGCTTGTTGTGCAGCATCCAGCAAGTGATAGTAACGTCCTGTTCGGAGAGGGCTGGAGTGGTTGAGCATAATATACATATGTATGTATGTGTGTGTGTAGGTCAGACCTACGAGTACTTTGCGAGTAGGCATTTCGCAGATTGCTTTGGGTACATCTAAACTGTTTACAATGTTTGTAAGTACTTGTACGTATTACACAAATATACTGTGTACGTTCAGAATTAAGATTATAAAAATGATAAGTCATTTGCCATATATCTATGCTATCTTATAGCTATAACTTATCCAATAATAATAAGCTTGACATTATAAAAATGAAATGATTGACATCATGATTAAATCTGCATAAAGTTGAATCTATTGCTTACTTACATATGTACATGGATAGTTACGTTCACTTCATTAAAGTACTCAAGACCAAGGTTTTAAAATGTTGGCAGGAAGAAACTTCTGTTTAAAATGTTTACACTAAGTAAAATGTCACAGAAAACTAATAAAATTATCGTTTTTATCTTACTCTACTTACAGATGACATATGTAACTACCATTTTATAATTAGGTAGGTATATAAAGCGTCGGCTGTTTGACATTGAATCTTCCAATAGCTTATTCTTTTAACTCTTCACACTTCACACTCATAGTCCCACATTAGGAATCCAGAATCCTGTGTCGTGGGTACCTTGGACACACACAAAGATAATTACACTAACACACAGAACGCGAACAGAAGTCTAAATTCATCATTTAAACTTCTGCCCCGCGGGGAATCGAACCCAGGAGCCTTCGTATGGTGGACCGGCATGGTAACCAAACACCACACGGATCGTCACGTAATAATATATAATATATTAATCAATATGCAGTGTATATACATTGATGTTAATAGGTGTCAGACGATGAGATTAGCCGATGGAATTAGAGAGGCAGAAGCACGCCTTCTCCGCTTGCGCAACAACACGGCGGCTGCGGCTGAATGTGAATGAGGGCTCTCAGACGGCGGCGGGGAGCAGAATACGTAGTGTTCAGTACATTATTTCAATCTAGACTAGAAAATGAGACTGAAATGAGTTTGCGTTGTGCTTGGTCACAAACAGTAAGATATACGAGTGTATGCCGCATTATGTCGTTTATGTATATGAAACCACGAGTACTATTGCATATCCACCAAGGGCTGCCACTCTCTGCCGCTCTCTGCTGTACAAACCATATATTCAAGTATAGTTATATATGATAGTACGGAATTCGTGTGTCAGTGTGACGTCATATAAATTAAATAATTAATTTAAACCTGATCATAATTTACGACGGTCAAAGTCACTTCGCTATTTTCGCGTCATTACGTTAATTAAAAAATTACTATAAATATCTTATTATGTCCTTGCTAATGTATTTAGTTACAAAGCTTCACAAGCTCAGGGTACAAAAATTTTCAATTTAAATAAAATTAAAAACGCGTCCAGTTGATTATCGGTGAATGCTGGAAGGAGCAGTTGAAGCTCTTACGTGTTCAGTATTCAATATTGCAAGTGGGAGTATTCTATTGACAGCCCCGTGTCACCTACACACGTACACATGCATGTTGTTGACGTATTTTCCTCAATTTCCGACTGTGGCCGAGCCATTTCTGTATCCAAGACCACGTGCTCACTGGAAACGGTCACTGTGGCCTTCGCATTGCGACAGAATTATAACAAGATGTTGATATCAGCGTATTTTCATAACCAACTCTGACTCAGATTCAACGAAAT
>DWNH01000607.1:0-14177 GCA_018249895.1 Tiana niger
AATACGGAATATCGACGACGTGCCAAAGATTTCCGAAGGAGTTCTCACTCGAGACACGATTACTGCCTGTCTCAGCTACTTGAAACGAACGCCGATCTTGGGAGACTTTGTTTATATTAAATTGGATTTGTCCTCGAAGGTTGTAAAACTTTTACTTGATTTACACTTTACAGGTTTAAATCAAAAAAGGTTGAGTAAATCTTGGAATGTTAATGGACTTTGTGTTATGAAAGTTTATAAGGATAATGTTTATACTAAGTCAAAAGTACGTCGTATTTATTATACAGTACAAATAAAAGATATAAACAAAACATGTCGATAATATTAATTAAGACACCAAAAAGTTTCTTTCTGTATTCCGAAAACCAAAATTATAGAATAACATAATAAAAATAACATATAATTTAATATTAATAACGTTTTTGATTACAGAATATATCGATTAATTCCTTTCTGTAAAATGTAACCCCATTCCAGCTGCTTAATGACGTGAATGTTTTGCAACATTATAAGTACATCGTGTATCTAGATCTATCGTCTAATCTACTAACGGAGCTGCATGTGTTGTCGAAGCTATTGTACTTGCAGTTTTTATCCGTAGCTTTCAACAGACTGAAAAGTGTCCTGGAATACGATACTCGTAAGTCAAAGCGTATAACAGGATTGATGCAGACAAAGAGAATGCACTGAATGATACGTTTTTCTTTTTTTTTAGCTCAGTGGTTCCTAACCGAAGTACGTTATAAATACAATTCCGTTATGTCGATAAGAGATTTGTGCGCGTTTTGGTCAATAACAGTACTCGATTTATCGCACAATAATATCAAGTTTATTAGCGGACTGAAGACTTTAAGGTAATATTTTTAAAATTAAGAGAAATAATTTTACTTAAAAATAAAAATAAATAATTATCTTAATCATAGTTAAAAAATAATCGAAAAAGACGGATCTTTGGTGGATGACAACAGTCGCTCATGTACATTTGCAGCCTCAAAGATATTTTCTATGCGTTGGTTTTTTTTTATATTTAAGACTGACAAAGGCGTATGGTCCACCTGATGGTAAATGACCACCGTTGCCTATGAACATTTGCAACACCTAACCCTTTTCAATATAAAATTTAATACAAAATGGTCGACGAAAATGGTTACGTCGTTGAATTAAATTATGCTAATGACAAACGTGCGTGTGGATGCTGATAGAATTCAAAACACCAAGAGCCATTAAGAACTAAATGGATTGCTATTACACAATGCTAATAGTAAAATTAATGTGTTGCCAATATTATACACATAAAATGTGTAACAACAGCAAATTATTATAAGAATTAATGTAATAGTTAAGTTTATTTTTTAGTAATTTAATCACTGTCAAAATTGTTCTCGATTATCGTACTCATTATCGAACGAATAGTCTATGAAGATTATTGGTAGGTATTTGAGAATATGTCTCTAGTCTATGTCTATATCTGTCTATGATTATAGATATCTGCGTCGTCTTGATCTCTCGTTTAATCACATAGAGAGGCTCGAGAATCTGAATCATCTTCGGCTCTTGTGGTTAGACGTTTCGTATAACAACATATCTAGCTTCGAGTTCGGGGATGATGTGGGGCTGTGGACCCTTCTTCACCTCGAATATCTTAATTTAAATGAAAATAGCTTAACTTCCATGAAAATATTCTCGGGCTGTACACGGTGAGTATTTATATTAAGTTGTAATAGTGTTAAACTATTTTGTATTGGTACTAATACTTATATTTAATTTGAACCGTAAGGTTCCAAACTACGAAAATCGTTATGTCATTAATATAACTTCAGGTTACCTTGTTACTCTAATAAAAATTTTAAAATAAATTTAAAACAATACAATCTGTCTCTATACAATTATATATTACCTTAAAGTAATATAGTTTATTATTACTATTTCTTTTTCTTATATTTATTTATATTTTTGCAGTACCTATTGTATTATTGTGCAGTGCAGTTATTGTTATTTTCTTTCCTTCTTTTATTTTGGTCGTTTTAAGTAAATAATAATAAAATTATTATAATTTTCATATGAAATCTCGACACAGGTTACAAGAACTACATGCACGCAACAATCGCTTCAGCATTCTTCTGGAGTTAGCAATATATATGCGCCAAATGCGACGATTGCTCTTACTGGATTTTCGTTCAAATCCTGTCTGCTCCGTGCCATGGTACAAGGATATCGCCATAAACACCTTCCCCTGTCTTCTCAATTTGGACGCGGAAATGCTTGAACCTGTAGAACAGGTAGAGAAAGCTTTTATTAAAAAGTACATAGAACTATTTACAATACTGTTCTTCGGGTTTTAGCGGTATACAAACCCAAATGCGGCGACTGCTCTTGCAAGATTCGTTCGAGACCTCTCTGCTCCATGCCTAGGTACAAGGATGCCACCATAAACATTTTTATCTGTCTTCTGAATTTGGACGGTTGCTTGGTTGAATCTATAGAATAGGTATACATATAAAGCTTTTTAATCCTATCTTCACCGTGCCAGAAGAATGTCTGTATTAACACCTTCCTCGGCATTTTAAATTTTGGATGCTATAATGTTCTTGAATATATTTCTGAAAAATCTCTAATTAATTTTATTACGAGTAACGATATTGAAAAACATGTTTGCAAATTTTCGTTTATCTTTATGATTATGTTTTATAGACCTGATATGCTTGAATTTTATCGCCACACATGACCTATTAACAAGGTGTGTTACTAAACCGTGCGTTCACTCGGTCATTTAACATCCGGACCAGATTTGATCTGGACAGCCCTTCGATCACTGCAGACATAAACAGCTAGACGATTAATTAGGAAGCAAGCGTTCTACAAAATTTACAACTGTAATTTCCAGTTTTAGTAAACTGAATTGAAATTAGGACAATATTTTGTGAATGTTTTCTTGAGCGAAATAAGAGAGTGAGATAATTTGTAAATGAAACACGGATTGACTACAAAACAGTTCATACACAGTATAGCTGTACAACATTGTTTCTACTAGCTGCTGCTACAGATGGAGTAGCTATAAGTAGTGCAGTGGCTATTATAGATGTGAATCTGGAGATAAAACTTTTTTCTAGACTCGTCCATTTATCCCATAACTATTAAAATTTTGGCAGACTTACGTAGATGATATTTCCTGTACTCTGAAGGGCGGCGAAATAAGTTGACTAGGTTTCATCTAGAAGAGGAACAGAAAAAAAAATCAATCTATTGTCTTCGAATGTACTTAAATTTTAGCTACTTGGTTTTTAGACTGCACAGATAACAAGAGAAAAACTTCAGGTTCAACTGAAATTTCATAAATAAGACTACGTATGTCTACGGATATTTGCGTTTCTAGAACCTATTCTTTCATTATTTCTTAAATAACGTGTCATTTGGTGACAGCGAACCGCAAAAATGGAAATGTCTCCGGACGTCGAAACGTTTGCAACGCGTCGACTACTTCGTCTGCTTTACATAGAACAATTATCCAGAGCACACGTGTCCCCGTACACGCTGCCTGCAGACACTAGGGAAGTGCCCATCATAGTTCTGGTTGGCTACGAAGCTGCAGGCAAAGGTAATCAAGACATTACAATGATAACATGACAGATATTCAAAATAAGCTATTATTTACGCGATACCGTAAAATGGTAGACAGCCGCTTTTGATTCTATACGACTCATATATTAGTAATCAAACTTTGACTATGGCTTACAAGTAACTTTTAAGAGATAAGGTATTAAATTTTTCAAATATGTACATACATATATCTATGAACTGACTGATGTGGCCACGTTTAAGTGTTATATCGATTTATATGCACTAAGGTATTCAGCCAACACTATGTCGCAACAAGATACTTTAGCAACAACAAGGCAACAACAGATATTGCTACGAGAACGCCATTTGTTCAGTGCCATAAGGTTGCACGGTTGGTAGTTTTGGCAACCCGCCGAACATTGATTACAGTGAAAATTTATTTCACATAATAGAGAGGCGTCATTGCAGTCGTTTAAGAACATGACATAGCGCTTTCTCATTTACTTTTTTAAACGAAACGTTATTTATTAGCATCCAATAACTTTTTTTTGATAAAGTAAATGAACATAAACTTTAATATACTACAAGTATATTTTTTTTTCAAACAAACAATGCTTCTCTCTCATAGCCCCACACTAAGATGCCGTGTGTTGTGGGTGCCATGGACACACACAAAGACAATAATTACACTAACACCCAGACAGTAGTTGTTCGAAGAAAAGTTTATTAAAACAGTTATTTTAAGTTAAAATAGTTGACAAGGATTAGTAGTTAATAGTTTAGATTTACTTTAGAGAACTACTGCTACGCCCTATATGCAACGAAGTCATACATACGTTAAATTCTCCAGGAACATTGGCTCGTCGTTTAGTATCCGAATGCAGTTCAAATATAGAGCTAGCTCTGCAACATACGACTGCCAGCACTCACTATCCAAACCATTACATCGAAGTAACAAGGAGAATATTTGACGACATGCTTCTGCGCGGCGAATTCCTGACATACGGAGAAATGGACGGAGAATCATATGGATTAAGTATAAAAAAAAATTATTTATATTTAGCACATTAAAAAATCTCAAAAAAATTGCTAAAGACAAATCATGAAACATATGTAATATTTATTTATTTATATAAGAAAAAACAAATACATAATGTGTTAATTCCCTGCTAACATATTGCATGGAACCACCTCGCCGGAACAAAAATTATGAAAGACATACAAAATCGTGATAAAAATAAAAAAAAACGGCCCCGAACACAACTATTTGAAATATTTAAAAGAAAAAGGTTTATCTATTATTATAGGAATTTAAATACAAGGAGAAAGTTTAGTGGTTATGCAAATAATTTAACCTTCCTAAACATACGACCTTTAATTTAATATGTAAATTTATGTATTCATTTTAGGCAAGGAAGAAGCGTATGTGAGAAACGGCAAAGTGAGAATAGTTACTTTGGATTTAATTAGTGCTCTGATGCTGAAACTTCGTGGACTGAGACCATATCTTATATTAGCTACGTGTTCCGATAAATGTGGTTTGTATGAACGACAGAAAGAACGTAAAGAGTAAGTGTTATTTGTTTCTGCGAAGTTTAAAACAGTCTTAATAGAAACCTCGAATTGAAACAATAAGAATAAAGATATATTGTACAAACAATAATTGTATAGGTAGGCTGCCGCCCGGGGAAGTACCACCGCCACACCCAGAACTACCGTGAAACAACTTATTGTGTTTCGGAAAGAGGGTGTGGATGCCGGAGTTCACTAAATACGAGGCGACCATTTTAATTCTCAGAAGTTGCAACGCATCTATTTGCAATTTCAGGTAGGACTAAGGTACTGCCTGAATTTGCAAGTGGATGTCCATCGCTTGCGGTGACCATTTAACACCAGGTGGATTGCACGCTCGTTTGCTACTTTTATTCAATAAATAAAAAAAAAGAATTGCGTAGACTTAGCCATTAAATTAAAATAGACATGCGAATTTATGTTAAATAGAACGAATTTTGTAATTCAATTCTTATTATGCGAAATGCAAAACACATTTTCTATGATTTTTATTGTGTAAAAACGAAATGACAGTGTGTAAAAAGAAAAAAAACCTAATGTTCTTTACTTAACATTGAAATTCGAACATCGAAAAACGAAACGTTAATTCTTAGAAATATGTATGTACGTACATACATCGCGCTACACGCTTAGTATACCTACGGTGAAAAAATCTAACTGCAAATTATAAAAAAACGATGCTGCGAGCGTCAAATAAATTTTCATGAAAAACTTTTGCAATCTTCGATTTCTCGATAAAGTCAAAGAAAGATCAAGTAAATAAACTTCTTACCCTGAAATTGAGAACAAACTCATAAAGCGCCTTGAACAAAATTGAGACATAAATAAATGGATATCTAATATAATATATTTCCAGTCTTAACTCTATCTTTTATTGAAATTAATATTTTATTTGTTTTGACAAATAAAAGCAGCAAATGGGTTGCAGTGGTCACTGCAACCCATGGACATCCACTTGCAACTTCAGGTAGTACTTTAATCCAACCTGAGGACTAAGATGGTCGCCTCGTGTTTAGTAAACTCCGGCATCCACACCCTCTTTCCAAAACAATAAATTGCTTCAAGGTAGATCTGGGTGTGGCGGTGGTACTTCCCCGGGCGCTAGCCTACCACCTATAAAGTACTATACTATTATATGTGCTATTTTTGTCCCTTAGTGCAAGAAATGCTTACTTCGAACAGCGACATTCGATGGAAGTGGCCTACGAAATCTCCACGTTACAAGTACTATTATCAGGCCGTATAATCATCCACGGAATTTTAAACGAGATCCTGCATGTAAATATAACTTCTATATCTCATAATAATATAATTTCTATATCTCATGTATCGGATAGAAAGTGTAAGCAGTCGGCGGTGGATTGATAGTGACGCGTTTGAGTAGCTGTCGCGTGTGCAGAGTGTGTAATGTAATTAGAACTGATTTTAATGGAGTACCGAAAGTTTTTTTCCAGCGGACTTTTTTCTCCCAGTCAACAATAACAGGAAACACGGTTTCATTAGATAATTATTATTTTTCCGTACTCTACAGAAATTTTGCACGTGAACTTGGTGAAGATGTATTTTTAAATTTATTGTTTTATAGGCTTTACCTGATGACCAGGAACAAACTCAGTTTATTCTAGAATCTGAATGTTCTCTAATTCTTGACGATAAAATTTTTGGAGAGAGTCATAGAGAAAACAAGTATGGATTGGAAGCCTCTGTAAGTAAATATGTAATATACATATAAATAAAATATCATTATATTACATTATATTTTATTTTTTACTCTTACATTATTATTACATTAGATTTACGGTACGACCAAATAATTGTAGTGTAGTTAATATACCATTGTTTCAGAGCACTTCTTCGACAGACGTTTGCAAGAGTGAACAAGATAAAAGCAGTCAAATAAATATTAGTCTTTTTTCTTTATACAAAGACCGACAAAGCGCTGATGTGTTTGTAAGCGATTTTAATGACAAGTTTTCACAACATTTTTCAGTACAACCTACGAAGTGAGTATGCAGAGATGAAACATCAGGTATCCGGTATAGTCCGCTATCCAATGAATAACGAATTTGTTACAATTAATTCAACTATCTAGTTAAGAAATAAAAATTCACCATCAATTCATAGTAGGTACTTTTTATGTATCACTTTGATAAAAAGCTGTATTTGTTTTGTAGTAGAGGTATTTTTTCTGAACAAACTACACTTTCCTTGCATAGGTTGACTGAATATTGGGTATCAGATATCCGGCCAAACGACGGCGTGTTGCGATATTAATTAATCATTAATGCGTCTACCCATTGTTTAGAAAAAATGTGTCACAACAAAATCTGTTATATTCTATATGTTTAAATTTTGTTTCTTTAGTATTTACGTATACCTACCTACTACAATAGTTGTCTTAAGTTTACTTTTAAACGATTTTTATTGTGTGTTTTAAGTTTTTATAATTATAATTTAATAACTTCAATGCAAAGTTCTTGATTTTAGCTCTTTGTTTAGAGCTAAAACTTTACACATTAACATTGTGGATTATATTTCATCAGAAATAATGAGACTAAACAACCAATAGTCAATAAACAAGAACACTTCGGAAATGCCCAACGTGGCAAAAGCGTGGATTTTACGAAATTCGTTCCTTCTACTTGGAAAGGTTACCTACTGTTCATAAACTAATTACTGTCTCGCTGCTAGACACAGATCTCTGGCAGATCAGATATGCCTTAATTCACGTGAGCCAATAATGGATAATTAGACTTTACACTATGAATAAAGTCAAGAAACGTAACTCTCATAAAGTAATTGTCTTAAGGAGTCATCAACGGCAATACAATGAAACACATACTCCTGCAGGCTAGTGTTCCGACCAAGACATGACACTGATTATTGGGTCTTGTGGCTAAAAATGCTTTCACGACATTCGTCAAACACAACTGACTCTAGAGAAACGGCATAGGTACTCATGGTCTCATGCGATACGGTTTTTAAGAAACGCCAACGCGGTATGCATGCTGTTTGCATGGTACCATTTTGTAGGTCGATTTATAGTTTTTGACAATTAATGTTCGTAGACTTCACATGTTTCTCGATACCTTTCAAGCATATCAGTTTTTTTATGATATCTTCCGCCCACAAAAAAGTAGTGAATTTATAATAGGCATATAACCTGAAAAATAAGTACCGTTATTAAATCCCGGGACGGCCGAAATTCAACTATTAGGCTATAACTGCTTACGTATGTATGTACGTATGTTATTTTACCGCTTTGCTGTCGTACCTTCCAATTAATTTGATTATGAAGGTTACGCTGATATGTACCCAACCAAATAACCTGGGCAGAATAAGTTAATTTATTCGTGGAAAAGGACAAATTAAAATTTATTTTCTGTTGTCACCTTTTGCCGTTTTCCGTTTATTTTGATCATACCAGCCCAATCTAACTTCCGTGTAAAACCTTACGCTACTTAAATTTATTGTATCGTAGACTTACTCAAAGTATGCTAGCTTGTTAAACACAACAATTGTAGGTATTAATATTTATTATCAGTACCTACTTAAACTTCCCAGGGAGTAAATCTTCAAAGTCCGTAACATTTACATCTCAAGACAATCCCTTTTTAGTGGAACAAGAAGCTGAAATTTCTGCAAATTCAGTCGAAAACGGAGACAAAGGTGAGTAAAATTACTAGATAATGGCTTTCGATACTCTTTAACGTAGTAGGTACCTACCTACTTAGAGTTAAACTACATTTTGTGAAGTATAATGTTCCAAGATAAGTTTTACTTACCTAATCTTTCTATCAAGTATCACTGCCACCCATTATTACCGTGAAGCAGTTTATTCCGTTTCGTGAAAAAGGTGCAGTCATCTTAGTCCTCAGGAGTACCAAGCAACGCATCTATATCTATATGGCTTCAGGACTGCGGTACAGGTACTGGTGTACTTTATTAGCATCTCATCTATGTACGACCGGATCAGACTATAATGACCACTTAGTTTAATATACGTTTAATACACAGAAGATATCCCTGCAAAACGCGTAAGTTCGAAGACAATCCTGCGGCAATCACCCATACTAGAGTCACGTGAATCGGACCTCTGGCTAGCTTTCCTTATGGAAAATGGGTTGATATCCACGAAAGAGTTAATCGCAAAGACACGTAAGAGAATACCAACTATATTCATACATTTTTTCATTAGACAGACATACGAGTACATTTAATGTTGCGCTGTCACCATTGCTATGTGTTCCCGACTACAAAAACTAAATATCTCTATAGAGCTATCGGTATTGACATATTTCCAGCGATCAATAAGGCAACTGAAGAGGTTATGGTACATACTCCCGATTGCCTTCTAAAGTCTAAAGACTGTTTGTATGGGTACTAAATGCAGAGTACCATCAGCAATAGATAATTATGTTTGATAATCTGAACAAAAGTAGTCAAGCGTAGTTTTCATTTAGAATTAAATTAATGCCATATACAACAAAAGTAGACATAGGACACAACACAAATACACTTGCAATTCTGTAATCTTCTTACGAATTCAGGATGTCATTGGACAGTTTGATATTGATATCGAGCACGTGAAATAAGTGTACCGCTTCAGGAATCTACTCTTTAAAATCTAAATTTAAAAATTAATATAAAAAAACTTTCGAATCCGCCCGAAAGTTCGTCGAATTTACGATACGTGCCTTACTTCATAGATTTGAATTAGCGTTTTAATTGCTACATTGAACTTATAGCTATTGAATTAGGAAAAACATGAAACCTATTATTTGCAGTAGATACTATTTCTAAGTAGGTAACTTAACCTTAACTTCTAACCTACCTACTACTAGTAATACCTACTCTTTATGTTGCAGTGGATACTTCTCATCATAATATAAGGACGGAGGACTTAGAATTTGTTATGAAACAATTCGGGTGTTCCTATGAGGTATGTTAAAAACAGAATAGCGTAGACTGTAACTAATGTAGGTACCTACTTAATTTTCTTTAGAATTTCTTACAGACAATAAAATGTACTACTATGTAGTGAGCCTAAATGTGCGTAGTATTTGTAGGTAGGTAGGTAGGTACACCTACCTATATACAACTATGAACGCTGCCTAGTTATAAATATTCGTATGTAATTTAAAATTGTTCAAAATTAGTTTTATCATTTATAAATATTTGTTTAGGCCTTATACAACATAGGTATATGTCAAAATAAATAAAGAATTCCCGCAATCATCGTAGTCTCATTACTCAAGCAAGCAGCTCAATTACTTAAACAATTTAAACGGCTTCTGCAGTAAATGTCCGTTATTTGAGCATAAATAAAAGCTGCGTCAGGGCCATTTGGCACTGTCATTCATAATTACTTCAAATTAACATTTCTTTATCTTCAGCAAACTTCGGATAAGTCCACATCAAATATTAGAGATGATTATGAAGATATTCATCGCCAATGTCCAGGTCTGTTTTGGGACACTGTAAGTATTCCTGAGCTATATTGCTTCATCATTTGTTAACTAAAATTAGTCTGAACTGAAGAATTGCAATAACTTGCACTATCCACCCTTTTAAACAAGCCTTTGCAGGTGGATTGCTGGCTTTCTGAGGGAACAATCTGTTCGAATGATTCTTGATGATTACGGTAAAACTACGCACACTAAAAAGGATACATTTTTTCTTTAACCGTCCTTTAACTCTATGTAAATGATTTGGTCATTCAAATCTTTCCACTTTCCACCTAAATAAAATAGATTATATCGTTATATGACTATCTTGGTTGTCAGGAATACGACGCATTTATGGACGATCTCTGACAAGACTTCAGTTACAATTTACGACCTCAAGGTTGAATGTGAACATCTAATCTGCAGTGGTCACTTAACGCCAGGAAGCATTCATGCTCCTAATACCTTTTAATATGAATATATATGTCAATTTAGCTACTTTATTGAATGGGCAACTGATTGGAAAGAAAGGTCCTCGAACGGAGACCAAATTTTGGCAAGCACACTGTCATAAGAGCACATGTGGCTCTCCGACCAGATGGACTGAAGACCTGAAAAGGACACTGAAAACAGCTAGGTTTTGGCTGATAGACGAAAGAATGGATGGTTTGGATGGAGGCAGATAGTTGGAGAAATAGTAGTCTGTTCTATTTGCAATGATCTTCTGTAATTTGGTTGTAGAACACTATCATTTCTCTGTTTCAGTCAATTTGTCATTACAAACTTTCTAGGCCCTTGGTTTAAGCTGTATCTTGTTATTTACATCAAATTTTGTTGCTTTTGTTATTATAAAAATCAATTGCCACGCGCTTAGGATCGCAAAAACTCGAAAACGACTCTGACTTGAATTCTTGTTTTGGTCTCAATTACTAAAGTGGTTAGGTAAAATATGAAATGAGACTCCAAAGAGACGGCGAAAAAATCGCAGTTACTTGATAGTTCTGTATGTAATCCACTTTGGATTACTTGTAATAGACTGATGGCGTTCGTGGGGCCTATCGTTTCACAGCTGTGCCATGCATAAATGTTATTCATTCTAAATACTTGTAATGGATTGCAATCTGACCTATTTTTGAATCAATCTACTATATCAGCTTAAGAAACTTTAATATAATAGTTTCCTTTAATATAATATACAATATTCTGTCTTTCAGATTAACATGGAAAATCCCGGATCTGCGTTTCAAAAAGCAAAGAGAATAGTTCGCGAAATAATAGAGTCACAGAACCAGATTAAACCCATGTTAGATATTGATTTTTCAAATATTAATGATTATCCAATTGTCAAGACAAGATTACAAAATATTCGTAGTCAAATAGCTCCACAGAGGTTATTCTATTAAAAATGCATTTAAAAAAGGATTTATTTTATTATTAATATGCAAGATATCAAGTAACTCTAGTACAATATTATTAAACATTTATTTGGACAACAATATTTTACTAGGATGTAAATATGTTATTGTGAGGCTAAACTTGTATATGCAGCTTAATATTGCCTTAACACTTTGTATTAGGAAAAATGTCCCCCCAACATAATCATTTAAACACCATAGTATCCAGCATGGCTCCAAGGCACTGAACAATATTATTGGCCATCAAAACATCAACTTTCTCTTCTAAATGCCTCTTGGGGTCCTGTTTACCCACATTCTTAATAGCTAACTGCTCTGGAGTCATCTTTTCCTCATCTTCAAGTGCCTTGTTATAGTTCTTGGCTAGTTCTAACATGTCTGTGACTGTTGTCTCATTGATGGAACAGTGCTCTTTGTAGTCTGCTAAAGTAAGTCCATCCATCCAGGATTTTTTGTGAAGATTCAGCAACATTTTTTGTTCAAGTTCATTTTTTCTGTAATTGATACTGATTGAATAGTAGTGGCGGTTGAGACCATGTATGAGAGCTTGTACTGACGGCTTTTGGAGATGGCCCAAGTTAGAAGTAGTTTGCCTTGGTTCTTGCCCTAGTACCATCATGTTAGGATTTATAAGACGAAATGCGTCAATAACCACTTTACCCTTAACAGACTGAATGGGATCAACTACAACGGCAACTGCCCTTTCAGAAAGAGCCTCAAATGACTGCTGAGTGTTTATGTCCACACCAGATAACCAGCACCCAAAACCAGGATGTGAATGGTACCTGCAAAAAAAAATATTAACATAAGAATTGGAAATGATATTTATTTCTAAAACTGTTTACCATCAATTTATTAAAGTTGGTTATAGGAAAAAATATTGTTTGCTAATGAAGTGAATGTACAAATTGTGCTCACTTCAAGCTTGTGATCTTCTTTAAGCATTTTATCACAATTTAATCATTCTGAAGCATTAATTGAGTTTATCAACATTTGCAGTGAAATCTAATTTCCTCCCAGACTTCCCACTTTCCCTGACCTTTAGTGTCCCTGATATTCCCTTTTTTCCAGAAAGTGTGTGCCTCGATTGTTATTCACATGAATCCATATTCAGATTTTAAGGTTTTTTTAGATTCATAATATGCTGACACAATATAATGAAGTTGCTGACATGAAGTTGCAAGTCACAAGCATTTTTATATTGATGAACAATTTTTACATTGTAAAAAAAATCTTACACATTTTAATTATTTTGTAACCAGCAATTAGCCGTGATCTCACCTAATATAAAGTGAAGATGCATCAAAAGGTGGATCATGCCTACTAGGAGCAATTTTAACCAATTGGCTCATAGCATAATTGTATCAATGAAACCACTTATGACAAACTAAGGACGTTATAGAATGTGGTAATTAAAACTAAAAGATTTAGGTAAAAAGTTAGAAATTAGTTGGGTCACCAACTTACCATCCAACTACCATCTCCGGTCTGCCAGTTTGTTTCAACATATCCAACATTTTTGCTTGAAATACAGGGTCAACAGCCTCTACTGAAACACCAGTACCCGTTTGTGGCATAGCAAACACATCTATTACACGAACTGTATAGTCATCAACGAATTCACCTGGAAAGACAAAAATGCAAAAATTCAAATACAAACAGTATTAATTTAAGAATACTAGCAAATATAATTGATATAATATATCAATAATTAATACTGACTCCACAAAAAGACAAGGTTACAGTCTTGATGATGATTCTACATAAATTATAGTATAACTGACCCAACATAAGACCCATGACCTCCATGGGTACTCCGGCACGGCCATGTTTCAGCATTTTCAACAACGCTAGCGACGAAATGTACACCTGTTCAGCCGTGTCTACTACTGGAGCGTCCGTTGGCGGCGGCGGCTGCGACAAGCCCGCCATACCTCCTCCAAGACGTAGAAGACGATCCATTGCGTACCTTTAAATCTCTACACCCTAAAACACAACAAAGAAAATCAATCATAATGCGGTGTCTTTTCAAATCACCGTTATTGGTGTATTACACAAAAACCCTTAAATTAATCAACATCCCGCACAATATATTTTTTAAATATCAAGGTATAAACGAACCTATGTTATATATAATCAGAAAAATATTTTAAAAGCAAAATAAAATTCAAAACAGGCGAATAAT